>APFE031478641.1:112321-129291 GCA_000404065.3 Pinus taeda | reverse complement strand
CACCATAACCCAATCACAATATTCCAGATCTAGCACTTTATCAGATATTCAATAACAATTCAGATGATGCTTTGCCAAATGATCTCCCTCCCCTTTTATAGTCTTACGCCTTTCACAATACTACGATCCAAAACCATAATAACACAATACCATGAACCCAATACTTGGGATCAACACTTTTGGATGCAATGCCACGGACCAAAACCATAGGATCAAAAAAACTGTCCGACCAATACCATGAACCAACCATGAAAGTGCATGAACTTTTCTTCACATGAAATAAACTTTTTCTCCACATAAAAGTGCGTGAAATTTTCTCCACATGAAATAAACTTTTTCTCCACATAAAAGTGCATGAAATTTTCTCCACATGAAATAAACTTTCTCTCCACCTAAAAGTGCGTGAACTTTTTTTTTCTACATGAAATAAACTTTTCTCCGCATAAAAGTGCGTGAACTTTTTCTCCACATGAAATAAACTTTTCTTCACATAAAAGTGCGTGAACTTTTCTCTAGATGAAATAAACTTTTCTCCACATAAAATTCCATGAACTTTTTACATGAAATAAACTTTTCCCTGCATAAAAGTGCGTGAACTTTTCTCTACATGAAATAAACTTTTATCTTCATGAAAGTGCGTGAACTTTGCTACACTATAATTTATCATCTGAGATGAGTGGGTTGCCATCAAGTACAACATATGTATCAAAATGCCAACATTGAAAGATTACTCCCTGGAGGAAGACTTCGATTAAATCAACAAAAGAAATAGCTAACCTATATGTATTAAGTCCTATTTATACTAATTCTACCTATTTATACCTATATTAACTATTCTAATCTATCCTGTACGAGCATAATAAAAGAGATTAAACATCATATATAGATTCCAAGTCCAAATGAATCAATTATTGAGTGAACAAGGCTGTATTAAAGATTAATTGCAATCTAATTATTCATACAAGAATGCACATTCATTTTCCTACAAATAAACTTGCAACTAATGTTTAATATAGTTTCTAATTGGGGACCGCTCATGAGTTAACCATGATAAAGAATTATATTCAAATAACCAAGAGTAGTCATAATCTGTATCATTATCAATCTGCACAAAACAAAACACATTTATATTTATTCCAGCAACAACACCTTGGTTATAAACACATGAAAGAGGAGGAAAATAAATCTGAAAAAGGCTCCTTCTTAGCCCAAACAATTTTCTTTATTAGCACAATAAATCAAAAGTTGTTCTACCCAAAGAAAGGTCCTCTACCCATCTCTGGAGGTAATACTTATGTAGAAAAAACTGACCCTCCATCTTCCCCCCCTTGACTTTCCACCTTTCTTCTCTTTTCCATAAACATACTAAAATATACAGACATAGAATTGATCGATGAAATGACTAACATGTAGAGGGAATATCTTTTGGAGCACTTCATTTCTCGGGGAAATGAATAGATGTTGATCAAAAGAGAATGACTACATGTCATCTATTTAAACCTGTATTGAGTGGACACTATTCCCTATTATTTCCTGAAGGAAACTGAAGACACTGTGCTCATCATCCCACAGCTGGCATGATTGAAGGTGTGTTTGGAAGTAATAACATCTTGATGGATCAGTACTGTCATGAGTGCTTCCTCTTGACATAAAGCGTGCCTCCATTATGCACTATGGCAGTTCATATCCCTTTCTTGCAGAGTATGTCTTTGCAATATTGACATCGGTGGTGCAGAGGGTCATCTTGATATAAAATGCATTTATCTATTATGAGGTCCACTCGAACTTCGCCTTTCTTCTCTTGGCCCTTGCCTACACAAATAGTTCATATTAGCTATGATTATGAGAAATATGACAAACATTTCCACCAACAAACCTTGCATTCAATCAAAGTTTCTATTTAATATCTCAATGCAGAGAAACTCTAATTATTAAACCAATGAAACTGTTGTAACATGTACTCTCATTGCCCATAATATTCATTTTCATTTAAGAATCGCTTGACAATGCTTCAAAAGCGGACCATTCATTCTATGAGATTTTCTTTCAAAAACACGGACCACAACACTTTATCAAATCATATGGGAATACATGGGAAAACCTGTGGCTGAATCATAAGGTTGGACTTCAAATACTATACACTCAGGTCTATAATTATCATTGGGTTCGCTCATCACCCCTTCGCATATCGTATATCGCATGTTGCTTCACTTTCTCTGACTAATGATTGCGATTTGCGATTGGCGAAACCTAAAAATATATAAGTTGCATTTAATAGTCCCGACAGGTCTGCCATATCGCATCACGCGTTATGTATAAGCCTTGGACTCCACTGATTGTGAATTTGCAGTTGGGGAAGCAGACCCTAAAAACCTATGTGTTATGTTTAATAATCCCAGCGGGTCCGGTGTATCACGGTGCGCCTTATGTATTAGTGATGAAAGTGATGATTACGATATTTGATGCAATTGGAGACTTGATAGCATTGCAGTAACTCATGGGAGATAGACCTTAGCCTTTTACCAATGCGAAAAGCAATATGTGATGGAGGAGTGGTCAAGCAATTGTGATAAGCGATGAAGGCATGCATCGAGAGATGTTTAAAACCTGAGGAAGCGCAAGAAGGGTAAGTTATGCATATTTGTATAGTGTTTCTATTATCAAAGCATTGATATAGAAATAAGGATGCAATAGAAGGTTTTAAGGGTTGAGTCTATATACACCCATAGTAAAGAGTGGGGGTTGGTTATATTTGTGGGCATAGAGCACCATGAAGGTTTGTGAGGATTGAAAAAGTCTCAATGAAGGATATGAATGAAGGGTTAGACTAGGTTATAAATGAATCATGCCACAGAGACTTATTCAACGGGGTCTTAGCCATTAAGAATTGAAGATTTGACTCGACAGAGATAAAAAATCCTTGGGATAAAAACAGCTCATTCTGAGAGTTATCATTCAAAGAAATGAAAGATAAAACTTCTAGGGAACCCATTCAAATTTGCTACCGGAGCAGGTTTTAATAGGGAGGTGGTTGTGGCTACAACAAATGGCGAACCGCTGGGTGAACCAATTATCTTTGTTACTAAACAAACTCTGGATCAGTAGAACATCAAGGTGTTAAGATAAACTTGAAATGAGAAATGTATAGAGAGATAGGCATGGGTTCCACTTTAGCATTAATAGCTTTAGGCGGGATAAAGACAAATAGCTTCTACTTACTAAAAGGGGTTTGATAGGCATTCTCCAATGGTCATATTATGGGATTTATTTACCTTCCTTTACCTATTATCTGATTTCAAAATCTTTTCGGGGCCATCACCGGTCTGTCAATACCTATTTATGTGTGTACCTCATCTCTTTAACGCTCATCAAACTTGATTTAGATATGTTTATCTGCAATTTATGGAAGAATGTTAATGCTATACTTTTGTATGATTGAATGGGGCGCAGTCATGGAATATGCCATATTTTTAAACAGCTTTAGCAAGGAAAGGCTTGCTTTATCAACCAGTACTCTGAGTCCAGCAACAGTCCCTACTCCAACTGGCTTTCTAAACAACTTGTCCTTCCAGATTGGCATAAGGACTCAAAATTTCATTTTCTTTTACATAATTCATTCTCGTTCCAAGAACAAGGACTAGAGCACAATTAAATTTTCCACAAGATATACAATAGCGAACTCAGACCATGAGAGGAGGTTTACTTGTAGATGACAAATATTGGAAATTTTAATGTGGTGGATGGAACCAATGGATAATGATTGCAAACCTCATAGACAAGTATAGGCTAGGTTTGGATGGGATTTCTAAAATGCAGCATTCCACCATGCCAATCTAGTTGTGGTTACACATTTCTCATTTTATAAATGTGCCCCTACATCCTCCGTGTATCCAGGTTATCAAAAAATCCTACCTAGTTCCCAACAGATGGAAATGAGTGCTTTTGATTTGAATTTCACCACTGATTTTCCAGTTCTCATAGGCTCATTGAAAGTTTTATTTATTTGCAAGGTAATGATGAATTTAGGATTGGCAGACTCATCAACAAGTTATTAAGGGAGGAAAAAAACTGAAGGTGGGGAATGGGGGCAATCTAAAGAGAGTTAGGTGAAAAATACTCTGAAGGACCAAAATAAATTGGCCAAAAAGGACTGAAATTCAAAACAATACGAAAATAAACTTTGCGGAAAAGTAAGAATGGACAAGATGAAAATATAACTTAAGCTAATAACAAATTTAAAATGAATCCTAACCTACTTAGGGGGTAACCACCATGTGGTGGTTACTGGAAGTATCTCTTAAGCTGTTGGCCATTAACAGGGAGTTTTTCAGTTTCTCCCTGTAAATTTTTCAATATGTAAGTTCCCTGACCAATTTTTTCCTCAACTTCGAATGGGCCCAACCATAAGTGTTGGAATTTCATGTGCTTACCTTTTGGCTCACTCAACTTGTTCCATTTCAAGACTAGCTCTCCTACTTGGTAATATTTATCTCCTTCCAGATGGCAATCGAACCATCTCTTCACAATCATTTTGTGATTTCTAAATTTATTTCTCACTTTATCTCTCAATTCCTCCAACCTCACCAGTTGGTTGATCCTTTTTTGAAGTAAGGCTAAAGGGTTCCCTCTCGAAGCTTCGGAGAGAGATAAACAGGGAAGGGTAATGTTAGGAGGCAAGATGGCTTACTATCCATAGACGAGGAAGTATGGGGAGTTTCCTAATGTTACTTTTGCAGTGACCCTATCTTCCCAAAGGGTGTTTGTTAGTGCGTTGTGCCAATTCCTCTAGTTTTTGGCAACAGATTTATGGATTATGTGGATGAGGTTTTCATTTGAGGACTCTACAACTCCATTTCCCTAGGGGTAATAGTTTGATGCATACATTATCCGAATTAATTTATCCATATAAAATTTAGTCAATTTTAGTAATGAAAGGTAAGAAGCATTATCAAATATGAGAGCATCAGGGATGCCAAACCTATTGATAATAAATTTCTCAATAAGAGATATTACCTCGTCTTTGTTAACCTTCCGAAGCGAGATGGCTTCGGTCCTTTTGGTGAAGTAATCGGTTGTCATGAGTATATACTTACGCTGCTGTGAAGAGTTTGGAGTGATCTCACCTATGACATCTAGGCCCCACTGCTAGAACGGGTGATAAATCATAATAGGCCTGAGGGGAACGACTAGCTTTCTTTCTCGTCCTACGGAAGTTTGACATACCTTGCATTTTCGAACATAGGCATGCAAGTCTCTAAACACTATGGGAAAATAATATTGAGCTCTTAATATTTTGTGAGTAGTGGTCTCTCCTCCATAGTGACCACCTGTTGAGCCATTGTGCATTTATTTTAAGACATGATCGGCATCATCCTTTTGCAAACACCTCAGCCAAACTCCATCACAATATTTTCTATATAATGTGTCATTCTCCAAGTGATACTGATTAGATTTCAATTTGAGCGCTCTCCTTCGTGATGCATCCATGTGCTCAGGACATGATCCTTATGTTAAATAAAAGCGTATGTCATAATACCATGACCCAGGGTCCAAAGGGACTTCTGACGTTTCTCGCTCACACATCAGTGTCTCATTCATCCATAGGGTCTCCTTCATGAATTCTACTTGTGCACTCTATATGCTCTACGCTTCTGATTCTTCGAACACCCCTTCTTCACCCACCAAGGCTTCTACTACAAGCTCACACAATCCCTGCCCTCGAACTATCTCTTTTGGCTTAATCTCGAGGTCGTATTCTTGAAGAGTGGTTATCCAATTCCCTCTTTGTTCACCAATTTATTTCTACATGAAGAGGGCTCTTACAGCATGGTGGGGAACGATTACTTTAGTCCTAACCTTTAATAAATAAGGGCATAAATGTTTTACAGCTTTAAAAGCCACAAAAGCTTGTTTCTCCACGTCTAGGTAGTTCAATTTTTCTCCCTGAAGATTAGAGCTCATATAAGAAATAGGGACTTCATTGCCATCATATTTTTTTTGGGTGAGGATTGCGACATATGAAACATCAGAAGCAAAATTCTACAAGAGGAATTACTTGTCAAAATTGAGGCTTACCAATGCAGGAGCTTCTACGATGGCCTCCTCAATTCACTAAAATGATCTCTTTGCTTCATCTCTCCACCTATACACAATGTATTTCTTCATCATTAGTTGCAAGGGATGCACTATTTCTGCAGAACCTGAAACGAATTTCCTAATGAAATTAATTTTCCCAGACAAATATTTCATTGCCCTTTTATTTGCAGGTGGTTGTATTCTCATGATGGTCTCTATTCTTTCAGGATCAATAACAATCCCTTCTGATCCCTTTTGCGATATGAATACACAGTAATGTCATCCATATACACTAGTACTGATCTGTTAATCAATCCTCAGAAAGATATGTCCATAGCTCTCTGGAATGTGGCCCCCTCATTAATAAGTCCAAATGTAATTTTACGGTATGCGTAAGTTCCCCAATTAGTGTTGAAGGTTGTCTTAAGTTGATCTCCATTCGATACCAACACTTGATTATATGCCGAAAAACCATCCAATAGGGACAACATTTCAGACCCAGAAACACACTAAAGAATGTGTTACATAGAAGGGACAGGATAGTTATGTTTTTGTGATGCTTTGTTTAGGTTTCTAAAATTGATACATAACCTGATGTCTCCATTTTTATTTCTTACTTGAATGAAATTGGCTATCCAATGGGTGTGCCTGACAGGAGAAATGATTTTGGCGTCCAACATTTTGTTTAATTCATTCTTCACCAACGGTTCTAGGATTGGGTGCATCTTGCGAAGCTTTTGTTGGTATGGCCTAACATCCTTCTCGAACGAAATCACACGTTGCATAACGTTAGTATCGAAGGTTTTTAAGTCGACATATGTTCATGCAAAGACATCCTTGTACTTTGTAAATAGCTTAACAAATGCAGCCTTTTCTCATGGAGAGCATCCCAAGCCCAAATTAAATTTTTTTGGGTCTTCTAGTTCCAAGGTTGACCGATTCATACTTCATGGATGAGCTATGTGTTTTGTAGTTAGTCGACTTCTTAAATTTATCATGCATGTCATACAAGTGCTCCGTCTTGACAACTGAGTTGGGAATTATATTGAGCTGCTCTTTTTCCTCATCTTCACTCCCATTCATAAGCTTGTCATGCTCTTTTTTATCAATGTCTATGTTTCTGAATGTTTTTTTTCCATGCAAGAACTCAAGGATTTTCTCATCACCTTCGAGCAATTGCCAACTCGAGATGTTATCAGGCGCCGATGGTCTGAAAATCAATTCAATGTAGCATTTATTATTGTTTAGTCTAATATCAAGCAAAAATTTTGCAGCCATACCAGCCATCAGACAACATCTTGGTTTTTCCCGCAAGGAATTTATGTGATATTAAAACAATCAAAATTGTCAATTAAGCTCCACACCTCATGTTGGTATCTTACGAGGCGTGGCGAATTGTAGTGTATCCTTTTCCTTACCTAGTCCACAATTATCTACGAGTCACCAAAAACTTTAAAATTTTTTACCTTCATATCAATGGCTTTTTTCAGGCCCTGCAGCAAGCCTTCATATTTTTCCATGTTGTTGGTGCACACGAACTCCAACTGGCTGGCCATCAGATGTTGGTTATCTTGCAGGTCAATGAGAATGCTCCCAGCACCTGCACCTTCAAGGTAGTTAGAGCCATCAAAGTAGAGTATCCAGAAAATAGAATCTAATGTTCCATTAAATGAACTACTTCCTACGAAATTGGTTCTATCATCTACTATATTACAAGGTGGCTCATCAGTTGGACTATGAGGGAGAGCTTCGAACTGTGTGTTTGTCATAGTTTCTTCAACTTTCTCTGCATGGAATTCTCTGAAACAAGTTTCGATAGCACAAACATTGAAAATATAATTCCTAAGAATTGAGTTGGTAAACATTACAAGTTCCTTGGCGCCATTTAGTTCAGTCACCCCGTACTTCATGTATCTTTCTTGATCAACTCTCAACATATCACCTTTTCCCTTCTGACGGAGCAAGAGATGGTACCAATCAGTTGAGAAATATCCATTCAGTTTTGCTGACCAGTCCCTACAAAGCAGCATTCCATAAGCCTCAGGTATGGTGACTACCACTACGTCAATGAATTGCATGTACTGTGGTTTGGTAGCCATCCGAATCAACACATCTTTCATTAACCTAATTAATTTCACATTCATTTTGTCCAATTTCATAATTCGAGTTCCATTTTTCTCGGGTATCGCATAAATTCTTTTAGCAATAGCATAAGGCATAACAGTGGAAGAGGCACCATAATCTATCAGGAAATTTTATATGTCCATCTTGAAGATTTCAAATGTGATAAGGAAAGGTGGAGTCATGGATTTTGATTTCCTTCCTATCATGGTTGCACTGACATCTTGGGCGGTTTGATTCATTTTTTATAGAGTGGCTTCCATAGTTGATGGTGTTTTGGCTGTACTGGGGGTACTAACAGGTCTAGATGATTACTTCTTGGTTTGGCTACTCGAAATGGTGGGAGATTTGCAATTTCGTTCATTCATAGCTTTCAAGAGCAGATCTCTTTGCTGCGTTAATTTTAGAAAATCGAAGTATGTGATACTAGCTCGAGATTTCTTCAAATCATCGACAATGTTGTAATCAATGTTATAAATAGGGTAGGGCAAAGTAAACATATCAGTTTTGGCATTCTTAGGTAGGAGTTTACGATTTTGTGTCACCTTCATTGCACTCAGAGATGTATTATCTTTCTCTAGATAGTTTGCAACTGGAATACTCTTGGAATCACTACTAGGTCTACCCTCCTCAATAGGAACTTTGGGAGTGAATGCCTTCAAAGGGTGAAAATCTTTCTTTGTCTGGTCTCCAGGCTTCATCATGCTCGCAAGTGGCCCTTTACTTCATGTTTGGATTTCATTAGTGTGGATTTCTGCCATACTATCTCCTTCATTGTCATCATTCTCATTTGTATAAAAATCCCATAGTACATTGATTTGAGATTCCTCATCCAAGGGCTCTTCTACTTGGTATTCTTCCTCATTTTCTTGTTATGGCTCTAGCTCCAATATAGGTTCTTCTTTGGTAAGGAGCGATATGATAAGATCCAACTCTTCTGTATTTTAAATCCCTTCATTAGGTGTAGCAGGCAGCGCAAGTTGGCCATGACCACCTTATATCTCCTTATGATAGAAAGGTATGAAGGATTTTCTATTGTTATAATCTCCTCCATTCCCATTTGTACTTTCTCCAGAGTTCCATTTCATATCGATGACTATGTTCGTCAATTTCTTAATGATCTGATGCAAATCTTCCACATTTGTGGTATCCTTTTTTTTTTATCTCAGCCACATTTTTATCACTCCCAATATTCTTCTTGGATGATTCAGAGGCTTTGTTTTCTTCGGTTGTATGATGACATGCTGTGAGACTAATCATTTCATTCTTGACTTTTACTGCTTCATTGATAGCACCCTGTAAGGTTTATGCGTTACTCCTTTTGACCCACATCACAGTAGGGATAGGGAGAGCAGTGATGTAGAATTCCATGAGCACTTCACAGTAGGTCTAGAGTTACCCGGGATTCTGTTAAATAAAGTGTTGAACTAGATGTTAAAATCCTTCACCTTCTCTTTGATTTCAATTTTCAAATGGGATAGTTCTAAAACTAAGAACGTAGGTGTTTTGTCATTTCCAAACATGTCTAAAAAGGCTTGTTGAAAGGCACCCCATGACGTGATCAATCTTATTCTAAAGCTAAAGTACCCATGTGGATTCCTCACCAATCAGAGTAAAATGGAATAAGAAACATACTACATCTTCATCGGCTACCCCCAACATGCGCATGGCTAGGAAGAAAGAGTGAATATGGTTATCAACAGCGTCTCCTTGCTCAGGGTTGAATTTAGGCAATACTCTTTGTACATTCTTTGGTAAGGCATGCTGCTGCCCAGGTACCACTATGGCATCTTGAGAGAGCTAGGGAGGGAGTGCTCCTAGAGGATATGGGTGTTGATTTCCAGCTGGAGGAGGTGGTAGAGGTGGATTCCCACCTTGAGGAGGTGGTAGAGGCGAATTCCCACCTAGAGGGGGAACATTAGCCATATTATGGATAGGGAGGTTCTGGTTGAAGGTTTCTCCGAGGTGTTCTTTGTTAATATTTTCCAAATCAAGCCATGGATTACCTTTAGAGGGGGAAGCCTCGGGAATTTCTTCCCAAGGAGTGTCGATCCTTTGCAAGGACTATAGCACAATATCATAAATAGAAGGGGCTACAAATGTCCCTTCACTTAAGATAAATATCATTTGCCCTATTTTAGTTGTCAGAGGTAAAGAGTGAAAGATGGGGAGCTCAAAAAGGGGATGAGCGTAAGCTCGAGTAAGTACTTTGACCGGTTGTTCCTGACTGATAGGATACTCCCACAGTTTTTCTTCTTTGGGTGACCCAAACACGGGACTTAGAGGGATATGTGCTTCTTAGAAATGAGGCTCTTCCAAATGTGTGGAAGGATCTTTTCGATCTTTACAATCCATACATTAATCTTTTCGAATCCATTCGCAACATTTATAGATGAAATCGTTAAAAGCTATGGACAGTGATTCAGGCCCTCCTTCTAGCGCAACTTGGTTGACGCAATGAATTTTCACTATGCCAACAAGGGGAACTAACCCAATCACAGGCCCCAATTAGATTTTCTTTCATTTGGAGTGGCTAGTTCCAACGGGTTTTAAAGGATCCCGTAAACTGTTATACGTGTTGAAAGATTGCTCCCCGAAGGAAGACTTCAGTTAAATCAACAAAAGAAACAGCTAAACTATATGTATTAACTCCTATCTATACTAATTCTACCTACTTATACTAATCTTAGCTATTATAATCTAACTTGCAAGATCATAATAAAATAGATTAAACATCATATATAGATTCCAAGTCCAAATGAATCAATTACAGAGTTCACAGATAAACAAGACTGTATTAAAGCTTAGTTGCAATCTAATTACTCATACAAGAATGCACATTATTGTTCCTACAAATAAACTTGCAATTGATGTTTAATATAGTTTTGAATTAAGGACTGCTCATGAGTTAACCATGATAGAGAATTACATTCAAATAACCAAGACTAGTCATAAGCCGTATTGTTATCAATCTGCGCAAAACAAAACACATTTATACTTATGCCAACAACAACACCATGACTCTAAACACATGAAAGAAGAGGAAAATAAATCGGAAAAAGGCTCCTTCTTGACCCAAACAGTCTTCTTTATTATCACAATAAATCAAAAGTTCTTTTGCCCAAAAAAAGGTCCTCTACCCATCTCCGGAGGTAATACTTATGCAAAAAAACTAACCCTCCGTCTTCTCCCCCTGACTTTCCACCTTCCATCTCTTTTCCATATACACATTAAAATATATAGATGTAGAATCGATCGGTGGAACGGCTGACACAGAGAGGGCATATTTGCTAGAGTGCCTCATTACTTGGGGAAATGAATAGATGTCGATCAAAGGAGAATTACTGTGTGTCATCTCTTCGCACGTGTATTGAGAAGATGTTATTCCCTATTATTTCCTGAAGGAAACTGAAGACACTGTGCTCAAAATCCCACATCTTGCATGATTGAAGGTGTGTTTGGAGGTAATAACCTCTTGATGGATCAGCAATATCATGAGTGCTTGCTCTTGACATAGAGCGTTCCTCCATTACACACTATGGTGGTTTGTATCCCTTTCTTGTAGAGTATGTCTTTGCAATATTGACATCGGTAGTGTAGAGGCGTCATCTTGATATAAATCGCATTTATCCATTACCAGGTCCACACGAACTTTGCCTTTCTTCTCTTGGCCCTTGCCTATAAAAATAATTCATATTAGATATGATTATGAGAAATATGACAAACATGCCCACAAACAAACCTTGCATTCATTCACAGTTTCTATTTAATCTTGCAACACAGAGAAACTATAACTATTAAACCATTGAACATGTTGTAACATGTATGTTCATTGCCCATAATATTCATTTTTATTCAAGAATCGCTAGACAATGCTTCAAAAGCAGACAATTCACTCTATCGGATTTTCTTTTAAAAGCCTAAACCACAAAACTCTATCAAAACACAAGGGAATTGTTGGGTCCCTACAATACTAATGACTACCCCATTAATATTGTAGTTGCATCCCTTATTAATATTTTTGTGCCTCTATTATCCACATATTGTTATTACTATGCCCCATAGAATCCCTCTATTGTTATTTTTGTGGCTTTATATTATTATTGTTAGGTCGGTTGGGTTATATTGTCACTCCTTAGACTCCTATATATAGAAAGGAGGTTTTGTCATTTGGATCATCCAAGAATTGTTCATTTATGTAATGTAAAGGAGGTTTCCCCTCGAAGAGGCTGAATTCTAAGGCGTTGATCTATCTTTTCTATCTTTTCCTGAGTTGGTTTCATAACATTTGGTATCAGAGCTTTGGATTCTAGGGTTTCGCTGCTCCAAACAGGTCATCGTGGAATTTTGGCTATAAATTTTTTGTCTCCAATGTTTCAGAAGCTAAAACAAAACCCATTTGAGAATAAATCTTGTTAAATCATGGGTCCAAATTTTAGAGCCTTTCACACTATATTTGCGGAGACATGATCTAAGGAAATTGGTCTTTGTGAAGACTCTTGAATTACATTCCAAAAAGGTGACCTGAGGAAATCATCATAACTTTCTCTCTAAGCATCAGATTGAATTTTGGTCAGAAGGTATAGAAAGAGGATGGACTATAGTTTCTTGTATATATTTTTCAGAGCCAAAAGTCGAAATAGTGACTCGTGGCACGTCGTACAAGTTCGCTCTACTGAACTAGCTTATAATCAGGTCACTATGGGCGATTTTGCATAAATACTCCTTGGAGAATCCAATTTGGATCAGACTGGCGGCATTGGAAAGAGGACATAGAGGGCTACTTCCAATTGAAATTCTAGAATTAGATGATCTGAAAGTACATAGATACATCAAAGGCAATATCAAGCTCCTACAAAGTGAAAAAAGGTGTGTAGATTCTTTTTAATTTTTCCTTAAGATTGGTTTGAAAATTTATTTTGAAGGAATTCAAAAGGCATATTCGACCATTGTTATTCATAACTAATGCCCCAATAAAAGAAAATGCAAACACCTATTAAGCAACTTGAAAGCTCTAGCCTGACTCATGAAGAAGAGGAAGAGATGCTACATGATATATAAAAATTACAAAACAAGTGCAACAAATGTCACGCTCACAAAAGCTAACAGAAGCTAAGATAAATGGCGTGGAATCTAAGATAAAGGGCATGGAAGATAATATGCATGATTTGAAGATATATCTGAAGATAGGTTTGAAGAGAGACATGGCAGATTTGAAGATAGAATTGACAAATTTTCTACAAGAAATACTTACTAATGGTGAAAAGGTTGTAAAGTAAACTCATGATGCGAACAAAAGAAATGTTAGTCATGATTTCATAGACTCTAATGTGGGATCGAAGACCCACGATATTCCAAAAATCGATATGAGGAAGTTTGATGGCAAGGATCCCACAACACGGATATTATAGATGGAGAAATTTTTCGATCTTGATAATGTGCAAAACACACAAAAGGTACGTATTACAACTTTATATTTGGAACCAAATCAGTTTGTATGGTATCAATGGCTTTACTCTTGTAAACAAATTATCACTTGGGCAATTTTTACGGAAGAATTGATAGCACATTATGAGGATACAAAAAGCAACATTTCTTTAGCCAATTGATAAGTCTCAAACAAAAGGGTTAAATAATGGAGCACATTGAGGAGTTCCAAAAATTGAACATAAGGTAAAAAATATTCTAGAGGAGCATAGGATTGATGTGCTCATAGGGACTTTAGAGGGTAATATCCAACATGATGTTCGCCTTTGTCAACCTGATTCATTGGAGAAGGCATTCGGGTTAGCAAGAAAAATGGAAAGAAACATTATGGAAACCAGGAAGCATACCACTCACAACTATAAATATGGAAGTGTTGTTGCCCTTAGTATTCCACAACCTATAAGGTTAACACCACAACAATTGGAAGAAAAAAGAGCAAAAGGGCTTTGTTACAGTTGTGATAGCAAATACACTAAAGGTCATAAGTGTGTTAAGAAGAAATTATTCTACATAGATTGCGAAGAGGAAGAAGAAAAAGAGCAATAAAGGTCAAAAGAAGAGGATATACTCTAGGAACAAAGCCTAGATAAGGAAGAAATGAATCCGACCATATCTTGTAATGCATTGGCTAGAATTACCACTCCTCAAACCATCAAGATAGAAGGACAAATCAAGAAGAAAAAGGTAATAGTGTTGATTGATTCAGGGAGTACCCACAATTTTATTCATTGTAAGGTAGCAAAAGAATTGAATTGCTTCTTATATCCAGCACTAGAGTGTCAAGTGATGGTTGCAAATGGAAGAACAATAAATTGCTCTGGAAAGTGCCATAATATCAAGCTATCAATGGGAGAATATGTATTGACTAGCCCAATGCTTTCCATTCCAATGGGAGGTGTTGATGTTGTACTAGAGTCCAATGGCTACAATCCTTGGGTACAATAGCTTTTAATTTTCAATAACGTTTCATGAAATTTTCTATTGAAGGAAAGGAAGTTTAATTAAGGGGTATTGCAGGGAAACCACGAAGATAATTAGCTCTAACGGTATGAAAAAGCTTCTAAAAAAGGAACAAAGGGTGTAATTGCACAATTATGTTCGCTAGATGTTTCCACAATGAAATCATCTATTTCTCTAGATCTCCAAAAAGTCTTGAACAATAATTCCATGATATTTGAGACTCCCAAAGGTCTCCCACCTATTCGTGATCATGATCATGCTATTCATCTGATTCCAGAAAGTGTTGCTCCAAACATTAGACTGTACAGATATCCCTATGCCCAAAAGAGTGAAATTGAACATATGGTTGCAAAAATGCTAGAGGTTGGTATAATTCAACTGAGTCAAAATTCTTTCTCTACTCCAGTAGTATTAGTGCACAAGAAGGATGGATCATGGTGCATGTGTCCAGATTATAGGGAGCTCAACAAGCTAACTATTAAAGATAAGTTTCCCATTCCTGTCATTGACAAATTACTGGATGAATTGCATGGATCAATTTACTTCACCAAGTGGGATCTTTGTTCAGGATATCATCAAATTAGAATGAAGACTGAAGACATTCCAAAAAAAACATTTAGAACTCATGAGGGTCATTATGAATTTTTGGTCATGCCTTTTGGCCTTACCAATGCAACTTCAACATTTCAAGGTTTGAAGAATTCCATTTTCAAACCATTCCTTAGAAAATTTGTGTTAGTATTTTTTGATGAAATACTAATATACAACAAGACTTTGAAGGATCATGTTGAACATCTTGACAGGCTACTACAACTATTGGAGGAGAAACAATTATATGCAAAAATATCCAAATGTTTCTTTGCAGTATAAGAGGTGGAATATCTAGGTCATATTGTATCTCATGAAGGAGTTAAGGTAGATCCTAGTAAAATTAAAGCCATTAAGGAATGGAAAATCCTCACATCCATAATGCATCTGCGAGGATTTCTTGGGTTGACAGGGTATTATCACAAGTTTCTTAAGAATTGTGGGAGAATAGCAGCACCTCTAACAACATTATTGAAGAAAGATGCATTTTCATGGACTCCAGAAGCAACACAGGCCTTCGAACATCTTAAAGAGGCAATGTGCCATGAACCGGTCTTAGCTACACGAAACTTCACAAAAACCTTTATTATGGAATGTGATGCTTCAGGAAATGGAATTGGTGCTATTTTAATACAAGACGAAAGACCCATTTCTTTTGAAAGTCATCCAATCAAGGGAAATTTTTAGACAAAGCTATTTATGAGAAGGAAATGTTGGCAATACTCCATGCACTTAAGAAATGGGAAGAAAAATGTGGTGGTAGATGCACTCTCAAGTAAGGATGAGGATGTGGAAGAATTGTTGTGCGTCATTTCTATTATTCAACCATATTAGATAAACGAAGCAAGGGAGGAATGGAAGAATGACGAAGAAGTGTGGGCAATTATTCGAAAGTTACAACAAGATTCCAATACATTTAATACATTTAGCTGGAAAAATTATTCTTTATGGTACAAAGATCACTTATACCTTTGTAAGAATTCCCAACTAAAACAAAATATTCTTATGGAATTGCACACTTCTCCCTTAGGAGGGCACTCAGGATTTTCAAAAACGTACCACGGGGTTAAGACGGAATTTTTTTGGGATGGCGGGTCTATTACGACCTTTATCCATTCCAAGCCAACGTTGGGAGGAGGTTTCAATGGATTTTATCACAGGTTTACCCAAGTCTGAGGGAAAGATTGTCATCATGGTGGTAGTTGAAAAGCTTACTAAGTATGCACACTTTTGTGCATTATCACATCCATTTAAAGCTAGTTCAGTATGTACCACATTTATGGAAACAATTGAAAAGCTACATGGAAACCCAAAGATTATTGTAAGTGACAGAGATCCCATTTTCACTGGAAATTTTTGGACATAATTATTTTATGTCTTGGTACTCAGTTAGCTCATAGCTCATCTTATCATCCTCAATTTGATGGGAAAACTGAGATAGTAAACAAATGTTTGGAAGGATATCTTTGTTGCTTTGTATCTGATAAACACACAATGGGTCAAATGGTTGCCTCTGGCTCAATGGTGGTATAACACTTCCTTCCATACAGCAACAAAAATGACCCCATTTATGGCACTTTATGGGTATCAGCCACCATCCATCACATCATATTTAAGAGAAAATTCTAAGGTTCAAGCAGTGAAACATCACATCGAACATCAACAACAAGTCCTCCAACTCTTAAAGGATAACCTCGTGTTGGCACAGAATAGAATGAAACAACAGGCAAATCAACATC
>APFE031478641.1:61589-111146 GCA_000404065.3 Pinus taeda | reverse complement strand
TATATATATCATTTAATTCATGTAAAAGCCTTGGGCTCCGCCGATTGTGATTTGCGATTAGGGAAGCAGACCCGGAAAATATATGTGTTATGTTCAATAATCCCAGTGGGTCCAGTGTATCGCAGTGCACCTCATGTATCAGCGTTGAAGGTGCAAATTGCGATATCCAATGCGATTAGAGACTTGATAACATCACAGTAACTCATGAGAGATAGACCTTAGCCCTTTACTAATCCGAAAATTGATATGCGATGGAGGAGTGGTCAAGCAATTGTGATAAGTAATGAAGGCATGCATCGAGATTTGTAAATATTGAGGAAGCATGAAAAGGGTAAGTTATGCATATCTGTATAGTATTTCTATTATCAATGAATTAATATAGAAATAAGGAAGTGATAGAAGGTATTTAGGGTTGAGTCCATATACACCCATCGTAAAGAGTGGGGGTTGGTAGGGTTTAAGAGGATTGAAAAGGTCACGATGAAGGATATGAATGAAGGGTTAGACAGGGTTATAAATGAATCATGTTGCAGAGACTTATTTAGGGGGGTCATAACCATTAAAAATTGAAGATTTGACTTGGAAGAGAGTTAAAATCCCTGGGATAAAAACAAATCATTCGGAGAGTTATCATTCGTAGAAATGAAAGATCAAATTTCTAGGGTACCCATTCAAATTTTCTACCGAAGCAGGTTTTAATAGGGTGGTGGTTGTGGCTACAACAGGACCACATACAAATTCCTTCATAGTGGGTATTATTGTAACTTGCTTTTGAAAGATTCCAAAATTTTTGTATCTAGTTGTGATGCTTCTCAAAGGATGGGGAGGCCACTTCCTTCGGATGAGATGCCCCTGCAGACATAGATATCAATAGAACCTTTTGGTAAGTGGGCATTATATTTTGTGGGACCTATCTCCACGATGTCAAAGAAGAAATAATATATTTTAGTTTACACCAACTCTGTTATGAAGTGGGTGGAAGCTAACTCTTTGTATGTGGCAATTGAAAAGGGGGTAGTGGAATTCCATTTTGAAGACATCTTTAATAGATTTGGAGTACCATGGGATATTTTTACTAACCATGGCACACAATTCACAACAAAATTGTTCAAGAATCTCACTAAACACTATCAAATCAGACATTGGAAATCTACTCCTTACAAACCCCAACCTAATGGGCAGGTGGAATGCACAAACAAAGTGTTAGAATCCATCTTAACCAAGGCCGTTTAGTTACATCACAAGGATTGATCTCACAAGTTGTTGGAGGCATTATGGGCTTACCACATAACATGGAGGATTGTGACAGGGCATACCCCGTATGAGCTAGTTTATGGTAAGCAGGTGTTGTTTCCTATTGAGTTCCAAGTGAAAACATTTTAGAATAACACTCAACTTGGGATGAATCTTAACGAATCCCAAGAACAAAGGTTAATGCGACTAAATGAGCTTAATGATATTATATATGATGCATTCAACTGAACGATGTTACTACAAGGTTAGAAAGCTCGTTAGCATGATAAGTTTATTGGAAAGAAGATTTTATGTCCAGGATATTAGGCCTTGCTTTATGACAGTGATTTCGAATAGCTCAAAGGTAAATTCTCCACTAGGTGGTTAGGTCCCTATGAGGTGGATGAGGTTTTTGACAATGGCTCAATCTGCACTAGAACTATTGATGGCAGTTAGACCTATTTCATAGTAAATGGCAATCAACTCAAGATTTATCACCAACTTCTCTCCCGAAAACAATTTTTGGGATGTGGGAAAAAAAGAATGGATAGGGCTACAGAGAGGAAGTTTGGTGTCGCCGCAGCTCCCAGAGATTAGTGTTGCAATGGAACACCTAGGAGACTAGCAGTCGGGTATGTAGCGCACGTATTACCGCCAATGGTTTCATACGAAACATTAGGAGGAAAGGAGACCAAAGGTGCGGATCAACTCAAATAATGGCCAGAGGAGGATTCTCCCTTCTTGGATTAAGGCGGTATTCACTGCGCGACACTGAGATCCATACCATAGAGCCTTGGGCTGATAGATTCAAAACAAACAGAACTTACCATGTTTTGCGACGCAATACAAAACATAGTGGAAGAAATAGTCTGGTGATGTAGCAATGCCTACGATATATTGAAGAAGAAGTAGCTGATTGAACCACTGCCACTCCTTAGATGGCCACGAGAAGGCCGAACTGTCGTTCTCACGCAAATTATCAAAGGAAAGGTCGATAAATAAGAAAGGGGAGGGAGAATAGGGTCGTGGTACAAGTGCTCTGATGCACCCCTGTACACCTCCGAATAGACATGGGAGTATGATTTCAAGGTAGAGAAGAAACTGCCATTCATCGAGTGGTCAGGGTTTCCCTGATACACACAAGACCTGTGAGTATTTTATATGAGCAGTGGAAAAATTACCTCGATGAGCTTGCACCCCTTATTGCATCAGTGACCCAAATAGTAGAAGACTCTGGGAAAAAAAAACAAAACTAGCCATCAAGGACCTCGGCCAGGAACAGACACAAAATCTTCATCAGAACCCTATCAGGGAATAAAATTTGCAAGCAAATATACACAGGGATCCTGATAAAAAATATAAAGGATGAAATAAAAGAAGATTTAGGCATCTTAGTAAACCTGCTAAGCTTGGTATATGCAGGACAAATTCTACAAGATAAATATACAGTGCAGCACTATGGCATTGTGCGAGAATTAACCATGATACTAACCATGAGGCTAAGAGGTGGAAGCTTTGGATCTTGCTCGAAGGGCACAGGTTCATTCAAGGGTGTCATCAAAGGGAAGGGGGAAGCCACCAACAAGCCAGCACCAACACAATATTGTGGAGCAAAGAATGCAGACTCTAGTACTAATAATCGATTTGCTTGAGGTAAACAATTTTTATACTAATTTCTCTTCCATGGCTCTCATATGTAGATTCAATGGCTTTTGGCCCAAAACAGATGCATTAAGATAATGGATCTTTTCCACATGGACAACAAACTATGACATTCGTTTGTGCTCCAAGGGTTTTTTTACTTTCAAATTCGACACGGTCAAGGAAAAAAAATATGTCCTCCATGAGGGGCCATGGTTCTGGGGCAATGCAGGACTCTTCGTGACCCCCTGGTTCCTGGGATTTGACCCCTCCTCAATGGTGGTTTCCAAAATGTCGGTACGGGTCAGGCTTCACAACCTCCCATTACACTTCTGGCTTCCCAAAGTATTTGAAGTAATGGGGAACATGATAGGTAAATAAATCAAGTAATACGTGGAAATAATTGCTAGATGCATACATACTTTTGCTAGAATCTGTGTAGAGGTTGATCTTAGTCAAGGGCTACCTGACAACACAATTTTGATCCATAACAACACACAATGGAAACAGCCACTAGATTATGAAAACATGGCTTTCAGGTGTCGAGGCTATAAAAAAAAAGTCACATCTGTAATAACTGTCCACAAGTCAAAAGAGAAAACAAAAGAAACAAGAAACAAGCACAAAAACCGAGAGGCTGGCAATGCACAGTGAATCCAGAAGAAGAAAGAGAGGATGAGGAGGTAGTTAACCCTCCACCTGAACATGATGATTATCCTATTGGGGAAGAAGCCACGGAATCCATCCCCATAGCTAACAATCAAATACATAATTCCCCAAAATCTGAGAAAATTATAGCACAAGAATCGATGGACTCTTTGTCAGAGAAGATACCAGATATAGAGGACACTAGCGGAGCTAAAAGACAAAATTCTCTAGATCACTCTGATACAGACAAGGAGGACTCTTCTATGGTACTTTTTTCATCCTCACAGACTCTAGGGGAGTGGCGAAAGGCTGAGAAGAAAAAGGGGAGGAAAACATGATTTCCTCCCCATTTGTACTATACTTTCCGGTTTCTTTCTGTTTTGACAACAAACTTTTGTGCTGCTTGTTGCATATGCACTTCTCCATCTACAAAACGTAATTTTGTTATTTTTAATCAAATTATGATTTTTCCTAGGGGAAAAAATAATCAATGGGATGTCATTTTTTACCTTTAGGTGTTTCTCCCCACAACCCATGTAGAATAAAGGAGAAATTTGTCTTGGGTAAGTTTATTGTTTTAGCTAGACTTGACAGGTTATTTAAGGAAAAGGAGCCTGTCAGAGTCTTCTTTGAATGTTTTTAGAGTCTCAAAAATTGGAACTCCCGGGAAGTGAAATATTTAGGCTCGTAAAAGCTACATGGAACAATGGTAGCCTAGGGATTCCTTTAGTACATATTTATTCTTTTCTGGCCTTAAGGAAATACTTACAGAAATAAAGCCCCCTTGAAGTCTCCTTTGGGTGGTTCAAACTCTCTAAAGATGACAACCTCCAGCAGTGGCTACTTTAGGCTCATTAAATTTATAGCGTATCCATATTTAGGGATCTATTGGGTATATAATTATTCTTTTTCTTGATCAAAAAAATACTTATGGAAAATAAACCACCCTGGAGTTTTCTTTATGTTCATTTCCAGCTCTCTAAATATGAAATTCATCAAGAAGTTATCATCCTTGGCTTTGTTAAAATATATGGGATGGTGAGGAGGTTTACCATGTTCTGAAGGCAACATTCAACATATTTCATGACAACACTCAGGAGAAACTTTTAGTTTTTTTACTCCAAATTTTATGTACTTAACAACTTTCTACACTCTAATATGTAAAAACTAAATACTTCCATTGTGAATGTATTTCAGGAACAACAGTTTAGAGCACATTTTCCTTTTATGCTTCATTTTCATCAGGATCACTTCATTATTAGTGACTGGTTCTACTATCAACCATAGATGGTAGATCTCTAGAGCTCAGCACAATAAATAATTTTGATTTAGTAAGATATGTTCTCCTAACCTGATTATATTTAATTGTGAATAGTTAAAATGTTGTCGACTGATATGCAACATTGGTTCCTTAATCATTACTACCTTTTGTTTCATAGCCAAGCCCTTAAACTTTTTGTCCTATAATCATTTCCTTATCCCTGTCATCATTCCATAAAATACCCCTCTCAACCTTTTCTTCTCATGTTAAATCCTTCCCGTCATCCTAATCATTATCAAACATCTCCACTTAAACCACATCTGAATCATGTTTATTATCACAACTTCAACCTTGTACTATCCTGCTACCATGATAACCATTCCCATGGAGTCACGATGAGGGTGAAATCATCAACACAATGAGGGTGGATTCATCAAAATGATGGGGGAAATTCTCATCAACATCAAGGCAACCATTTTGTTTTTCAATCATAAGGGAATTCGATTCCTATCTCAGTATTGCATGCAGAGAGTTAAAATGTTTAGTTGGATTTAGAAATTGTGGTTTTACATAGGCGTGGGGGCCAATCACCATGAGCCAACCTTTGGCCAATTTTTTCATAGCTCTAAGTATCAACAATCCAAAGGAGTTCTTGAAAAGTAGGGATGGTTGCCATTTTTAAGAAAATTTCAAGGATATAATGATAAATTAGCCTTGCCATTTGCTCAGAACTTTGATGGAGAGCATGTTAAAGTTGGTAATTTCAATTTGAAGGTTACAAAGGTGTCCCTTAGCCACACTATAGGGTTACTCTTTGTTGTTGAACAATTCTTCAAGGGTGGGCAATTACATATTCCAAATTATGCTTCATTCCTCAAGCCATCCCATCAGTCAATCAGCTAGACAAAAGGTATACTACGAAGTTGTATTGAAGAGAAATGGCAGCCTTTGATCACCATATTGTAGCACTTTGTTACCTGTGAGGGAAGGTATTCTATAGTATTTTTATATCATATTTGCATGTTATCACATTTTGTGAAAGATAGTGAGATCAATATTCCACATTTGTTAAAGTTAAGCTTGCATAAAATGTATCGAGGGGTAAAATCAACGACAAGGAACCCTAAGACAACCTTATATCACCACAACCTTATCAAAATGATAGTTGTTTATGATCTTACAAAGCGGCAAGGGTCTTGGGAAGACTTCCTGATTGAAAATTTTCCGCGGAAGAGACTTAGTTCAAAGGTAGACGATGGTTGGTGGGATAGTGACTTAACCATAGAAGAGAGGCCTTGTCATAACATTCCCAAATGACACCTAACCCTACAAATAACCCTGTCTCTTCTATTGTTGAAACCCCTCCTAAATCAACACCCTATTCTAATACTATGGAAGAGGGGATATCTTCAAAACTTTGAAGGTTAAATAAGCGAAGGAACAAGTGGAGCATGAGTATTAAAGACCGACCTGAGCCATCTAATATTGTAGGGTTGAAAGGTGAAAAACCTGCATCAAAATATCCTGAAGCTCATGCAAGGACCAAACCAAAGCCTAAGTGGAAGAAAGCTCTAATTCCAACCCAAGTGCCAATAATGTCTATGGTAGAGACTTCAATCCAAGGTTGTCGAAGAGCTAGAAGCATGAAAAATCTTAAGACTTCTAAAGTTATAAATTCTGAGCTTATTGATATTATTTCCTCTCCTAAATCAAATGGAAATGAATTGCATTCTTCCCCTAAATAAAGTCTTATCTTAGCATCTATAGCAAAAATCCCCTTTGACATTTCACAAGATATGGAAACACAGTTCCCTATTTGGTTCTTTCCCAACAACAATCCTAGTCAAAAGGTCTACATAGAGGTTCAACAAGCTTCCTCACAAGGGAAAGGTCATAGAAAAACATGAGGAGGCAGTGCCTCTAAACGTGAGGATTCTTTTAGTGAGGATTCAAAGAACTTAACCAACATATCATAGATACTAATCTTCTGTTGTATTCCTGGAATGATGAGCTGATGTGGAAAAAACAAGCAGTTTCTACATTGTAATATCATTAAGACGAAACCCACCAAAAAGATAAATGCTCAAGAGCTTTCTTTGTATTTTAATAAGTGTTCTTCTCCAATTAAGCATGTGTTAGAGGTCTTGGTTAAGGTCGTTGATCTTTGACCATAGTTTCTTTTGCTACCACGTCAATACTATTTTTGGCATACTATGGCAACATGCATGAGTACATGCATTCAAATCAGCATCGGGGGATGTTGGCGCCCATTTTTGTTCCCAATTTTCTCCCTCTTATCCTTATTTTCACCATGTTTTTCCTATGAAAGTACTCCTACTACCTACCTTATGACCTACATCACTCCCTAATCCCTACTCATACATGACTAAGAGGTAAATGCACTTAAATCACATCGTTTTTATATTTGGGATTGAATTTAAGTGAATTATTGAGTCATGTCCCTATATGCTAACTATTTATTCATGGGTTTAGTTGGAAGCTTGGTGATAGGGTTAACAGATCCACATGAATGGAAGGATGCCTCATCATCGAACAACTAATCCTTGACTAAGTTCGAGATATTCTGGCCATGAGGGCTCTTTCTTCTTGTTTTGACCATTGAAGTTTACACAACGGTCTATGAGGACAAGCACGATGCTTACAAGATTGATTTTCTAGGTTAAGTGTGATAATTCCAAGGCGAAATGTCCTCCAAATCAGAATCAAAGGACAAGTCTCCATCTCTAGAAGTGATATAAGATGCCATGGATTAATTTTCTAATCCTAAGGAGACCATGCCTCTTGATGCCTTTTTTCTCCATGAATAGAGAGTAGAGGATATTAGCAAAGTAAATCTTGAATCCGACCAGGAGGCATTTTCTTGGCCATCCTTGGAAGTTCCGCCCTTGAATTTAGTGGAGTCATGGATTTCTAATATTGAAATTTATAATAAATTTTCTAACATAAATCCTCTTGTTGACGAGTTACTTATACCCTCTTTATGTATTGTTATTTATTGTTAATGAGTTACATTAGCTCATGAGACCACTTATTTTTTATGTCCTGAGGTCATTCTAGATAAAAATATGGTTCTCAACTTTCCAAAGCATCATCAACATTTAGGAATGTAGCAATTTAACTCTATGTGGAATGGTTCCATCGTATTGCACCATATGGTAGCCACAACAACCTATGAATTCATGTATGGGGATCCTTGCCTTATGCTTAGTAGTGGGCACAACTTGATGTGATCTACTAGATTGTTTTGCACCTTGTACATATGTATTTTAATTTTAGTATCATGTGTGAATTGAGGACACTCTTAAAACCTCATATATTCTAAAATATGCAAAAAAATCATAAAAGTAAAAAAAATAAACAATATATGGTCACAATTGACCTAATCCATGTTTTAATTCTTTTAGTATGTGATTTAACAATGGGTGTAGCCTTTCCATATGATTTTCACATGATATAGTAGTGTCTTTAACGAAATGTCCACTGGAGCCTAGTTGCATTTCCCTTTAACCTGACACGTTGTGATACATCATTTCCATCATTTCCATCTTCATTGTGCCTTTGGTCTGACCCATTCAAGTTGCGATATTAACCTATCCCTTCTTGTAGCTCATAACTTGTTAGTAAAAATTTCATGAACATGGTTTCTGTAGATTGGAACCTATTTTCCTTGTTAGTGTCGAGGAAACATTACTTTCCTATCTAGAAATCTTTACCCTTGTCCAGCCATGATATATCTAATCTTCATTTACTCTACCTCATCATCTTCTAGATTTATACCAATAGGATTCCACTGTCTTTATACATTGTGATTGCTAATAAATTTAGCCTTTCTTATGCACATTGATAAGCCTTAATCTAATTTCACCATTGTTGTCACATTATCCTTAGATCATTACTTTCTTTCACTTGGTGTTGTTAGCTTGCTTGGAAGGGCCACTTTGATGAGTGGTCTCCTTTGCCTAACTCTCTACTTCACTTTGCTCACTGTAGTTTTGTTAGCTTGGAACTAGTTGGTATGATTTATGATTTATGAAATTTGTTATAACCCTATCATCCAATCCATTATAGTGAAAGAGACCCAAGTTCAACATACCTCCATTACTAGCCAAAATGCATTCCCTTTCACCCTTTATTTTACTTATCTGTGTCTTACAAGGGAGTTATTACATCTTATAGGGGTTAAATTACATAATTCATTAATTTGTCATAATGATTTTCTTACAATTTCATAATTATGAAAACATAATTTTTTCATAATTGAAAAAAAGGTTCTAGACTTTATCATTCCTAAGGAAATCATCTTGACATAATTATGTACAAGTTGGATAGGGGTTCAATTACATAGAAGTTTCCAAACATCTAAAACTCGCAAGCGTCCATATAATTTCTCTTCGAGGATAGAAAAAACCTATATAATCCGACCCTATCAAGAGGAAAGGGGCTAGATCTAGTTTAGATCTCCCTACATCCAAATCTAGTTAGATGTAGTTATTCAAAATTTGTGAGAGAGTTTTGATACATTGTTGTGTACTTAGACACTATCTCTAATATACGAGGAGCTTAGGACTACAATTTCAAGAGGAGTGCTCTCATTTGATCAATATATTATATCATTCCCTTCCCATCATACTCATTTCTCTAGTCTCCTTTATGTTATACATTAGGTTTTGAGTTATATTCAGGTTAGTGGATTCTACAAAATATGTGGTTTTATATACTTTTTGTTTGAATGTGTCTAGGTTCTCATCATTTCAACCCAAGTAGTGACAACTTCTAGTGGATCCCTCAAAGTAGTTTCACCAAGTAACAACCTCTTCAATTAGAAGGTACACTCTATTTTCCTAGATTTGCCATTTCTATGATGGTATGGATGTACATGGAATTGGTTTCACTACACTTTCTTCATACATAACCTAGTGGAATTTGGGAAAAATCCATGTAGCTCCTTGTATCACATCTATTTTTGGTACAACAACATTATTCATAAGTAAACACTTAGTATTTATTATTTAAATTAATATTAAAATAACTATAAAATACCCTCGAAGGTTAGCTCAATTGGTTACATCCCCATCATTAAAGTGTCTTTTATATCCAGAGGTCACATGTTCATTTTTCGATTCCCTTGACACTCTCTAAGTTAAGTTCAATAGTCTATACCTAATACAAATATTATATAGATAGTGAAAGTTCCATAATCTATAACTAATACAAATATTATGTAGATATTAGTTACCAACAATAAAATAAATAAATTAAAAATATTATATTATAATAGTATGGTAAAATATAAACATAATATCATAATTAATAACTAAAAAAATATCCTCATTGTAATAATATAATTCAAAAGACCATGAAATTATCCAAAACATTACTATAAAATTGGTCAAAAATGCCCTTTAATTATTTCTAGGCATATATTAAATGTGAAATATAGGATTTTTAAAATGATGTAATTGGTAATATTGTGAAATATATGTAGTTTGATGTCTGGATCTCATTCATAGTTATTTCTAGATCCCGTGACTTCATGTTAAAGGAATCGGAGATGAATATTTTTGCAGCAAACTCTAGATTGAATACGATTTGTTAAGAAAAATAAAATAATATGTTATTTGAAAACAATGTAGTTTTTATAAGTGGTTATATTGCAATGGTTTCGATATGAAGTTATTTGAAGTTTCTGTAAAATTTGGAATTTAAAGTTCAAATTCTCTTCTCACTTATTGTTTCAGGTCTCCTTGAAAATCCGTATAAAGTGAACATTGTGAAGATCAATGTTTCCCTATTTCTTTTGTGCAATTCACTTTCTGTCTGTTTTGGTGTCTATGTGACATAAGGGTGTAGTTATCTTAGTATTTATGAATTTTCCAATTGTGTATGTACTTTTAGAGCATTTTTATTGTGTTGAAACTTGAGACTTGTAAGCTTTTATCTAGTTTTCTTCAATAAAGGTGCTCTGTAACTTGTTTGAGGGTAGCGTCTACATTGGTTATCTATGATTGAGTGGAAAACACTGCAGGGAACTTCTATTTAACAATTTCTTATATGTTAACTATGAGATTGCACTATTGAAAGATGAATTACAAGTGTAGAAACAATTCACAATGGGGTGTTTTTTTTGTGAAGTAATAGTTTAGAATATTTCATAGATACTATTGTCCAACATGTTTCCTTGGTGATATTGATTGTGGTAAACAAAGTCTAGTTTTCAAGATCCCAATGAATGGAGAGAAACATGAAAGTGTGGGAACATTCTAAGCATTGGTCGCAAGAATCATGGGGAAATTGGATATGCGTTTGTGGTATGAACATTTGTATAAAAAATACGAGCAAGATATATGAGTAATTACCTTAAAAAGAGTAAAGATATGCCAATAGGATTTGCTAAATTGGAATTGTTGAATTGGAAAATTTGTACTTTGGTTTTAAATAATAATTGTTGTATTAGATTTAGGTTTTTTAGTGTATTTATGTTAAGTGGTAAGACACAATTAAAATAATAATTGAAATATTGAGAGATTAACGTTGACCAATATATAATTTACCACTTATTTTACCAATAAAATATTTAGAACTATTGTGAAGAAATATTGACTTTCTAGTTATGCCAAAGGAAACCGTAGGTACTTATTACTTTTGCCTCATTTTTCGCATTCTATGACGTTTCATGAAAGGCATTCAATATTTTTAATTTTTTCCAATCTATTATATAATGGCATTCAAAATATAAGTTGCATTCTTATTTCAATTTATATTCCCTATTATTGGTGATTATCTCGTTAAGGAAATTATATATATTTGTTATAAAGAAAAATAATAAATTTCAATACTAATAAATATTTTATACAATATTATATATTTCATTTATTTGAATCATATTAATAAAATTTACATTTTGAAAATTTATTTTTTTTGTATAATTATAATTTCCAAAATATAAAAAATGATTAAACATTGAAATAAACAACATACAATTTAAAACAATATTTCATAGTATTTTTTTAAACTCTCAAATGCATATATGATATATTGTATTTAAAGTAATGATAATCTATTCATGAGGAAAAAGGACAATATATCTATATGAAATTTTAGGATTCAATCCATAGGAAATTTTAAGATTTCATCCATTACATGAGATCATAAGGATTTGTATTTTTATGTCTAATAAAAGATAATATATATTATTTCACTTATCTAGGTTTATTTCAAAATATTATTATGGTTTTTTCATATTGCAATTAATTTAGTTTAGTTAGTTAGAAAACTTCCTAAGTCTATATTCATAATATAATATTCAAATTATAAACTTATTAATATTTGTTTCAGATAAAATTAAATAAGTTTTTTACAAATACATAATTACATTAAAATTAAAATTATTGTTGCTATTATAGAAATGAAATAAGTCTTTTTTGTCTATTATTATGTTACTAGGAGCTTAACTCTCTACTCATTTTTTAATTTTAATTTTTTTAAAAATTTATTAGATTTCCAAATGTTTTATTCTATTTTATATTATATTAAGAAAATGAATAATAAATCAATTCTTTCAAACATTAACCAAAATAATATATAAAGATATAATTTCTACTCTTTCTTTAATTATTTAAAAATTACTAGATTTCATATTTCTTGTTTTAATGTTATTTTTAAATTAATTAATTTATTAAAAAAATATTATAAATTAAATTAATAAAAATATATCTTTAAAATTAAAAAATTGATAATTTTAACAAAAAATAAGGATGAATAATAAATCATGTTCAACATTATTGGTATATAAGAAAATTACAATTCACATGTGTGTTTTACATTATGGCCAAAGACAATGTATTCAACCATTATTTCTCACTCTAATATTCAATATAATATGAAGGAAATGACTAATACACTTAATCTTTGAGATTTAACATTCTTTTCTAAATGAATGTAAAGCATAAAATAATGAGATGAGATCCTTATAGAGTTATTAAAGGTAATTTGCTAAATTTAAATAATAATAATAAAATATAATGTCTTTAATATAAAGGTATGTTTAAAAGTGATAAATATTATAACTGCGAACTCAATATCTAGACACACACAAAAGAGGCACATCTATTACTCTCCATTCATAACTAAGACCTTTTATTATCATGATTGTGTCACAATGTCAGTCCATGTTCTCATTCACTCCCATAATAATATGATGACTTAACACCTGTTTTTACAAGCTCATTGAAGTCAATGGCCACAAACCTTTGCATTGGGGAATAAGGAGGCGGAAGGTTGATCCACTCACAATGACAGGAATTTTTTAAGCCAAGAGAGCGCACGAAAAACCCTAGAGAAATCAAGCCTCCTATTTAACTTTATTTATATCTAATTAAAAATTAACATAAGCTAATGTCTATAGATATGTTTAAATACATATTTTTAAATTATTAAGTTAACACATTTATATAACAAATATAATTAATATAGAGTTAACATTACTAACACCCTTTATTACAAGAAGTAAAATATATATATATTATATATATTATATTATATTCTTGTAGTTCTAAAATCCTTTTACTTTTTGTTATAAAAATAATAATAATAAATATTCTCATCCTTAAAACTAATAATGGAAATTTTATTATGCAAACACCTTTTATATATGAAAACTCACAAAGCCTTATAAAGGGGATTGATCCTACACCCTTAATCTATTAACAAAGACATGGCACCTAATACAAAGTGGATTCATTCTTACTCAGAATTAAACAAAGAAAATTTCCCGATGTCAACAACCATGAGGAGGACTTGAATCTTAACTTTCCCATTGTGAATGTTATTCAATCTCTGCCTTTGAAATAAAGAATTTATCTGTCTTTATCGAAAGTTATGTAAAATTTAAATATTAATATTGCACTAATTATAAATATATTTTAGTTATAATTCTTTTCAAATATTTATGTAATAAAATTTTAATGGAATAATTATAAAGGTAATGTAAAAAAATATACATACTCTGTATAACATATAGGTATTTTATAAAATATATTTGAAGAATAGAATATTTGAATTTAATGAAATTAAATTGGAAAAAGACACGTCTTATACATTTATTCCAAGTATAAAATATTTGATCATTATGCTCTGTGTTGCTATCCAAAAACGTCTCTATATCACAATACGTAATTCCAAGGCATCCAGTTCGAGTTAGTGCTTACTCGTGAATCGATGGATAATTTTGAGGGATCGTCACCATGTATTTCGCAGATACGGGATGAGGCGATCCACATAATTCTTGCTTCTCCTCCCATCAGACATCTTTTGAATGCATTCAATGATCACTTCCAACGCTTTCATGTGCGTCGTGTCTGATTCCATTCACACATCCCCTTATCTCCCAAAAATAGTGTGACAGGTCGCTTTAACTGTGTGGACACAGTCCTTGGGTCCACACACCCTTCTGTTGTTTTTGTTTCCTCTGCCTCCTGCCCTCGCGAGCATGTTGCTTGGCCCTCATCCGCCTTCGCGGTTGCTACCACTACCACCTTTGCTACTGTTGCTTCAGCAGCCTTCTTCTACTCAGTGGCTTTTTGTGCCACTTCACGTGCTGCCTTTTCCTTATTTGTTGTTGTTTCCTGCCGCCTTTTCTCAGCCAATTTTGTGACGCATAGCTTGGCATCATCCTTTTTCTTCTCCTGTGTTGGCTTCTCTAGTTCTACTAGATTTCAGGTGCACCATTCTAGAGGCCATGTCTCCAAGACAATGAAGATAGCATCGTCAGTGGCTATAAAAGGGAGCTTCATCCACTGCTTTGTTGTATCCTTGCACGCCCTGATGTATACATTATGCATGTTGGTTTTGAATTCTGCAAAACACTACAAACTGTTGTACACCGTAGGTGACAGACGCGACCATCAATTCATCCACATCTGGATTCTCATCTCCATGAGCACCCAGAAGATTTTGGTGTCGCGTATCCATTTCGTGTTCTTTGTGGCCTAGAGTGAAGCATACTTCCCAGCCTCCAGCGATTCTCTGTTAATGGTGGGGAATTAACCATCCTCCAGTAGTTCCCCCACTATGAGCATTATGGATAACAACAACCATGCATAGTGGAAGGTTTTACCTTACTATTAGGCTACACGATAGTTCTCCAAAAATTCCTCGTAGATGAATTCAGACCAGTTGAGCTGGACCCCCTCCACGCACTGCTCGACCAGTGTGACTACTGACGCCGGTACCCCATCATCACGACACTTCCTCATAACATTTCTAGCCAGGATTTGGGTTGCTACACGTACCCCTTTATCCTTGATGCTCCAGATGGCATAGCCCCTTGTCTTCTTCTCCAGCTTGTATTTTGTCTTCATGGCTTCTGCAAGGGCCAAATCACTACCCTTTCTTTCGGCTATGGTTGCGGGGTCCTTTCCTTTGCAGGGGAGCTGAGAAATGTGGTGAATGATGTTTTTTGTGATGAGGATAGGCTACTCCAACCATAAATACCCATCATGCACGAGACAGAGCAGCTGCCTAATGACGAAAATGGTGATGGGCACACAGTGGAAATGCAGTATCCGTAGTAAGTGCAGCAACCCAGCCTTTTCCACACAGCGCAACCACTTCCACGGCTTTAACGATATCATTTCTCCCCTAGTGTTATGCTTCATTAGGTTCCTGCTCTCTAGGTGTAGGAACTTCTCGCAGTCAGCAAGGTCCTAGTGTTAAAATTTCATGGTTGGCTCATGGCCCAGGTGCATGCCCCCAAACATAATGCCATCTGGGAGGAGCTAGGTCTAGAGTGAACTCTTCGTTTCTTCTAGGTCCTTTCGAACTTTGATTTTCCCTTTTCGCGGAGGGACATATGCGATCAGCTTTTTTACAGAGCAAATAGGTTGAATATCTTCATCCATATCTTCATCTTCTTTTGCTACAATGATAAGGGCATGTAAATCTTCTTCTTCCTCATTTGTGTTGACTGTGACAACTTTTCCTTTATCAACCATTGATAGCTTACTGCGTAGTGGGTTCCTCGGGGACAAGCATATGGGGGCCATTGCTTGTTTATGCTTTTTGAGCCTTGACATTTGCAGTGATTTGGGGATTTCTGTCACAACCCCGGTGCCTTCTGGACCATCCTCCACCATGTAGGTCTGCACAGCCTCGCCAAAGGTTACCTATTCAATTTCCAAACCATCCTTAGTAGCTTTCATCATATCTCAGTTGTATTTTATCACTCGCAAACTTAGGGGCTCAATTATCACTCAGCTCTTAATGCTCAGTGCTTTGCTCAAGCGCTCAATTCTCAAATGACCAGGTTTTGTTCGTTGGCCATCCCTTTGTGTTTTATAATTCCTTTTGAATTCGAATTTGACCATTCCCCTTAATTTCAGACCACTAATGTTTCCTTGGCAGAAGATTTTCCCAAATCTTGGCCATAAATCACATCTTAAATGCCCACCGCCTGCTCCATTTGGCCTTACATTGAGCATCCCATCATGAATAGTGACTCCAACAGTCACTTTTCGGCCAATCCGTGCAATACCATAGGCCCCGTGCACGGTCGTGGACCTTGGGACCCTCTAATTTTGCGTGCATCCCCAACTAGCTGGAGTGTTAAGGCTATCCTTCCTGTGGCTAGTCAAGTGGTCGCACCACCCATGTGGGGCTCCATCCTGTCCTCCACCATGGTTCGCAGAGAATGCACACCATCTTTTGTTGGGATCGGCATTGCACACTTTACTGCTCACAATGCGCTACCCTGGTCACTATGTTTGGTGATATGCGGTCCAAGCCAAGGTAGCAGCCTAACTAGTTCACGACGATAGTGCTCAAACTTGTCAGTATGATTGTTCACACCTTGCCTTACAATCATAGGTTTTTTGACGCAAAACACTTCCTTTATCTCACCCTCTAGCTTCTTGACCTTTGTGTCCATTGAAGTGCTTTTCTCCCTCAGCCATACACAGTCTTTTTCAAGTTCGCGAAGTCTAAGGATTCCCTGTTGGATTTCTTCCTCGAGTCTTATGGGTTTTGTTTCTCGCGGCTGTGTGATTCCTTCATTCCAGGCTTCGTGGTTTGTTGTATCTACGGGTGCTGCTATTTGCAAACTAGGCTTCGCATGCTCCATACGAATCGTAGCCCCTACCTCATACTTTAGCTTTTAGAGTGCTTATGCTATCACGGTTTTCCACATGGTCCTATAAGCCCATAGAACCACTGGTATGTGCAGGTCCTAGTTAGTACGTCTCACATGGTGGCCTGTGTTCAGCACTTCACACACCTTATCGAAGGCTTCCTCACGTATAATATTTACTGCACTTGGGCTTATCATACTCTGTCGTTCGCGCCCTCGTCTTGCTCACTCTTGCTTGTTGTTCCCATTTCTTATCATGAGGATGGTGTGCATTCATGCAGATAGTGTACCATACACCTGTACACATCTGGAGAGGTGGGCACGCAGGTTGTTTCATCCATCATACCTAGTTTCCATCTGTAGCTGAGGCTTTCGAAACCATATAAGCATCACCATTCTACATTTGCACCAGTTCTCAAAACTTCTTTGATGCGCACCCCACCATCTTGCAGGTGTAGCTTGCAATGCCCATTTCAGAGCATCGAAACGTTGTTGTTTTGGGACTTCTCTTTCAACTTTGTTCAAGAATTCATCCATCGCTGTCAACCCATTGTACACAGGCAGATCCCTTACCTTTGTTGTTAGAAAATGTAGTGATCCTACCATCATGTTGTAATTGAGCATGGTTACATTGTGTAACCGGTTCTGTCATCGTTCTATTTCCTCATCCTAATTCGATGTGCGGGAGCTTTCATGCTCCCACAAAATCCTTCCATTCGTTGTAGAATTCACCCAATCCTGTTCCTAAGTGGTTATCTTGTAGATATAGTATAGATCATCGTTGCTTTTGTCATCGCGCATTGGCTCTGTGTAGCACAATCGTTCCACAGGGTCTAAAGGTACCACTATGCACAGTGATTTTTTCTCAAAAATCATTTTGTGCTTCTTTAGATTTATCATTTTGTTCATATCAGTCGCCCAATCTATTCCTAGTAGCACGAGATAGGAATTGCTTTCATCAACAATCTCTATCACTTCAAAATTTTCAAGCACGCACCCACCTTCAATGTCTATCATTATTCCCTGCAATATTCCCATCAGTAGGATCTTCTGCTAGTTCGCCATTCGCAATTGAATAGGAGACCATTGCAACACGGGTCTGCCCATGCGCTCCCATGTATGTTTTGGCAGTATGTTCGCATCTGATCCTAAATCCAGAATCCCTTGATCCATTTGATATTACTCAATTTGAGCAGTCAATCTCATCTCCCTTATTGTTTGCGTTGTGTGCTTCCTGAGCTTTCAGACTACGCATGGTTCTCATGACCCAGTGCACCTATTGATGAGTTCCTACAGTCCCTCCCTTCATAGCCTTACTTTCATGTAGCAGCTTCATGCATGTCTCCAGAAAGGTAGTAAGCATTGATGGGTCCATCTCTGGTTCTAGTTTGTCCTTACTACCTGAAGTAGAGGCCTTCGTGAAGTTGTTCTTAGCTTCCATGAATGTCTCCTTTGCATGCTCCAAATCGAATTATGATTCCTTTTAGGAGTTTTATGAACCAAAGTAATTTCTTCAGGTTTCCTGTCGTTGTCATCTCCTATGGTAATATCACTTCAAAGCATAATGTTTACATTTGGGTCCTCTTCGCGTGGCTTAGACCTCATCAGTTCCATATTCTAAGTCAAGGGAGGCTGGAGTATTCCTTTATCGTACAACTTTGTTATTAGTGTGGGGAAATCCTCCATCTCATGATCAAACTGTGTACAATATAAACATGAAGTTCTCATTAGATTTGTACAATCACAGGCATAATTCCCTGGCCCTCTGCAATTGTAACAAATCAGCTGTCAGTGACCCCTTCCAGGTCCCATTCCACCTCAACCTCATCTGCGCCCCTGAAATCCAGTGTGTGCCATCCTTGTATTTTGATCGAGGGCTCGCGTTTTGATCTGAACTATGTAGGTAAGAGTCTGATCCATCATCAGTTCATAACTTCTATAGGTGCATTCATCAAGGCCTAGTGACCTGTATAAATTATAGAACAACTCTTGTGACATTTGCGTATACTTTTTTAATAGGTGACAGTTATCTGTAGCGTGCTTCCCTTCTATCTAACAAATCACGCACCATAATGTAGGTTTCGGCCCTGGCCCCGGTTATGCCTCTGGTATCAATGGCATTGGACCTCCTGCCACTAGATAGTTAGCAAAGACTAGACAATGGTCCTTGTCATGCCCCTGGCCTTTGCATTTTATATACCATGCCTCCTCACGGGCTTCTGGGCGAGTTGTCCTGTCTTATTTCAAACTCTGCATCTCCAGAAACAAAATTTTCAGTTGTGCATGGATTTGTTGGACTCCCAGGTCAAGATCTTGTATTTGGGTCTCATGCAGTCTCATTGAAATATCCAAAGCTTCAACCTGGGTGGATAACTTCTACTGTGATAGCGCCATCCTCAGATGCGGTGTTAGTGACACTACAAACCATGCACGATGTTTCCCATCTGTCAAGGTCATGTTGGCTTTGTGAATCATGCTCTTTAGTCTCTCATCTAGTTCCCTGGGGTTCTAGCCTGGAAGCATCGCGATTTCATTAAACCTGATAATCTACTGTGTCTCCGATTATGGCCTGCTAAATTCACTATTCAGCGCAGCCTAGATATCTATGATCCTTATGTTTTGATGGTGATTAGAATGCTTAATGTACCATGTCAGTGCGCGATCCTGCAATGCGCTTACTCGCATTGCCTTCTTTATATTGTCATTTACAACTCCTTGTGCTTCCCATACGGCCTTTACCATGAACAAAAATTGGTCAGGATCTTCGTTCCCTACTCCTTTGAGCACTAGTAATTTTATCGCACTCGCCATATTGAACAGTGGTGGTGGCAGAGGTGGTGTGGGTGAAGATGGGGGTGACAATGGTGAAACTGGTGGTGGTGTAGGTGGAGGTAGTATGCGCAGAATTTGTTGCCTTATTAGACTGATCACACTTCTTGAAGAAACTTTTGTTATCTATTCCTCGCTTTATAGTCGAGGAAAAATCAAGGGGCTATTCTATATCTCTGTGCTACCTTTTTTTCTACAAATCCTCCCACTTGACATAGCCCCAAGCATCAATTTATTCGCATAACCTGCTTTTCACACAGTAGCATTTTAAATAAGTTTTCAAAGATTTAATGTACTTAACTCAAGGTCCATTGATGAAGCGCTGGTCTGCCTCGTTGTATTTGACTGAAGTATTTACGGGGAACTCAGTGATAAACCCTCCTATAAATCGATCAAGCCAATGTTCCACAACATGTGCAATATTATCTTCTGATGCTTCTATTGTACTCACCAATTTTGGAATCTGCACAATCGGTTTGTCGAGCCTACACCTTCGTTGACTGTCTGTTGGCTTTGCGATCCACCCTTACAACTCAAAGGGGAAGGATGCAAAGAAAATTTCATGGATTTCCATATATAAGTAATGCTCTAACCACTGTTCCTTTTATACTCGTGGATTCCTATTTTCCTGCACCATGAACTCGTGAATCTTTTTGTCCAGCCACTCTTCAATTTCTTTCTTTGTGGGATTCCAATGACACGACATTAGACATCCATTATGCAGATCTCGGTCCTAGTAACGGGACAATCTGTTGGCTTATTGGGGCTTGACCTAGGTTCATAGTTGATTTAGCCAAACGAATCCTGGCACTACTAGCCCTTTTGGCAACAGTCCACGTAGTGCAGACTGAGGTCTCACCTGATGTAGTATGGGAGGTTATTAGAACTAGGCTTCCACACCCTGGAGATTTCTGATGAGTTCAAGTGGTTCGTGGTTTGAGCCTGCACACACGTTGCTACTCGCACTCACCCGTACCTCAACGCCTATGATGATACCTTTATGCAGCCTGACTCGAGGGTCGAACACTGTTATTACCCAAGTCCTTATTAGTATTTCTTTGTTAGTTGATTAACTTAGCTTACTTGCATGTGTAAAATTATACTTAGAGATATAAATGATTCATACAAGTGCATGCAGTAAATAAACAATATATTTGCAATTGATATCAAACATGTAATAACTCAAGAATAGATACATAGAATTTGGATAAAACGTCTTTTATTATTCTTTTCTTTGGTTATAGATTCGACTATGCCCTATGCACTCAGCTATAGGGGTCCGCACACTCATCTATGGATTACTGGACCTCTACGCACTTAGCTGCAAAGCCTTCTCCTGCTCTACAACCCAAGACACACTTTACACTTGCTCTATGCTTCTACTTCTCTATCTCCTACTTCCTTCTAACATTCTCTCTTTTACACTTAGAGCCTCATTCTATTCATACAATCCTTACAAGATTAGGGTGGACAAACCTATGACTCTAACATACTTTTATGCCCACAATTAAAAGGACTTTACAACCGTACTAGACCAAAACTTTGGCTTTGAGCCCCAAAACATGCTGTGGGGTGATTCCATGCCCAACAATCTAGAGGGGTAAATAACCGAAGGAACAAGTGGAGTATGAGTAGTAAATATTGACCTGATCCAACTAATATTGTACAGTTTAAAGGTAAAGAACCTGCATCAAAATCTCTTGAAGCTCATGCAGGTACCAAACCAAACCCTAAGCAGATGAAAGCTCTTTTTACAGCCAAAGCTCCAGCAATGTCAAAGGAAGATACTTTGATCCAAGGTCACCAAAGAACTAGAAGCATGAACAATATTAAGACTCCTAAAGTTATAAATTCTGAGCGTATTGATATTATTTCCTCTCCTAACTTAGATGGGAAGGAATTTCATTCTTCCCCTGAAGAAATTGGTGTCTTAGCATCTACATCATGCATCCCCTTAGATATTGCACAAGGTTTGGAAAAAAAGTCCCCTATTCAGTCCTCACTTTGTGAGAATCTTAATCAAAATGTCAACACAGAAGTTAAACAAGCTTCCTCATGAACGAAAGGTCATAGAAAAACACTAGGAGGTAGTGCCTCTCAACAATCGACAACACCCATGAAAACTCGGATGCCTATAGCAGAAGAAAACATGAGGATTCTTTTAGTGAAGTTACGAAGATAGATTGTTAAAATTCATAAGTAAGAAAACAAGTATTGACTCTTGTTTGAGTACTCATAGAAGTTAACCATCAGGTCAGAGAAACTAATCCTCGATTGTATTCCCAGAAGGATGAGATGAATTAGAAAAATGGCCAATTTCTACATTGGAAAATCTCGAAGATGAAACCCACCAAAAAGCTAAGTTCTCAAGAGCTTGCTTTACAGTTTAAGAAGTCTTTTGTTCCAATTAAGCATGGGTTGGAGGTCTTGGTTAAGGTTGCTGGTCTTTGACCAGAGTTTTTTTTTCTAGCACATCAGTACTATTTTTGGCATACTATGACAACATGTATGAGGACATGCACTCGAATCGGAATGGGGGAATGTTGGCGCCCATTTTTTTCCTCAAGTTTCTGCCTCTTATCCCTATTTTCACAAACCTTTTCCTGTGAAATTACTCCTACTACCTACCCTATCACCTACATCACCCCTTAAACCCTACTCATACATGACTATGAGGTAAATGCACTTTACTCACATCGTTTTGATATTTTTGATTGAATTTAAGTGAATTCTTGAGTCATGTTCCTATATGCTAATTATTTATTCATGGGTTTAGCTCAAAGCTTGGAGATAAGGTTGACAGATCCATGTGAATGGAAGGATGACTCATCATCAAACAACCGATCCTTGACCGAGTTAGAGATAGTCTAACCATGTGGCTCCTTCCTCTTGTTTTGACCATCGAATTTTATAGAACGCCCTGTCAGGACAAGCATGATGCTTCCGAGATCAATTTGCTATGTTAAGTGTGATAATTCTAAGTCCGAAGATCCTCCAAATCAGAAACGGCAAGTATCCATCTCTAAAAGCAAAATAATGATTTTTTTTAATACTAAAAAAGATTTATATGATAATTATATATTTGAATTATTTCAATCATATTAATAAAATTTACATTTTGAAAAATTGGATTATATAATTATAATTTCAAAAATATAAATAATGATTAAACATCAAAATAGAGAACATACAATTTAAAACAATATTTTATAGTATTTCTTAAACTCTCAAATGCATATATGATATATTGATTTAAAGTAATGATAATCTATTCATGAGGAGAAAATACAACATATCCATATGAAATTTTAAGATTCAGTCCATAGGAAAATTTATATGATTTCATCCATTACATGAGATCATAAGGATTTGTATTTTTATGCATAAAAATAGATAATATATATTATTTCATTTAGCTATTTTATTTCAAAATATTATTGTGATTTTTTCATATTACAATTAATTTAGTTTTCTTAGCTAGAAAACTTCCTAATTCTATATTCATAATATAATATTATTATTATTAATATCTATTTTAGATAAAAATATTTTTTTTTTTACAAATACGTAATCACATTAAAAAGTCATTGTTTTTTTCCCCTAGGAAAAATTGTAATTTCATTAGTGGAAAGAAATTACATTTTGTAGATGCATGTAAGCATATTCAGATCCACGAAGGGAGGTAACAATATCCCAAATATACTGTAAGAAAACCACAATGTATAGAAAACTGAAAAGTATATAATACGATAAATATATACAAAAGATATTTTCCATATGCCACAGTAAAATTAGGTGATGATGTCCATGAAAGGCTGGTGGTAGTACTGGTACTGTTCACCATCACGCAGTTCTCAGACCAGCCAGATGCCTGGCTTCATGTTCGTTGCTTCTTTTGAAAGGTTGTTAGCAGCTGTGTTACGCTCCCTGAAAATGTGTTTGCATGTAAAAGAGTCAAAAAATGAAATCAATCTTAGAGTCTCATCCAATATATGACTGAAAGTATAAGTAGAGCATCTAGAAGTTCTATTCAACCAATCACAAACAATTTTGGAATTCCCAAATAATTGTATGTCTCTACAATTTTTCTCCAAGGCAAATTGTATAAGGAATTCTGTTGCTAATAATTCTGCAAAGCTATTTGTACCTCTTCTTAATCCCAAGAGCATGTTGTATAAATAATGAGGAGATATATGATGCATATCCACCCTGCAGTAGCCATGCTCCTATGTTTCCCAGTCAAAGTATGCCCAAGGCATGTTGTGGTCAATATGTTAAGAAATAATACATTTGGGCCTCGGGGAAGGTGGGTCGTCTGGGACGACAATATAGTCAACCAATACCTTCACTACGATAATAGGCCAGCAAGGAGGCAAATTCTGGAAAATTAGATTATTTTGGGAGATCCAAATGGCCGAGCAGATCAAAAGGGGAAGGTTATGCTACTTGGAGGAGGAGACGGAGATAAACCAAATATTCCAGGCCTCTAAGATAGATGTGGAAAACAAATTGTAAGGGGGGGTGACGGCAGGTATAACAATGTCCCATAGTTTTAGGAATCTTGTTTTTCTAGATAGACCACATGAGCAGTTGAGTCATGGGGGGTGCCTTCAGCTTCCAGAGATGTTTCCACCATGCTTCAATGGTGAGTGGTTTCCTTGTTTCTAACACCACCAAATAGCCATCCTTAGTAGAATATCTCCTTGTTTTTGAGAGGGCCCATATGATCTCATCATCTCGATCAATAATACGGATGTGTGCTTCAGTAAGTGCCTGAGTATAGTCATCCCAGCCTAAATCCATTGAGGAGGGATGTTTAATTGAAGTGCAGATTTCCAGGCCTGATGTAGAAATGTAGAATTTTCTCCATCTGCAATATGAGCAATGTGAGTAACATTATGGTCCTGTAGGTGTTGTATGAGATCAAAAGGCAGCCTGTGCATGTTCCCGCAACTGATCCACGAGTCTATTCCAACTCGTACACTATGTCCCGAGTGGATTCTCCATGTAAGTTCATCTCTGATAGGATCTAATGCCTTAATTATAGCCTTCCAAATAGTCGAAATCCGAGTAGTGCTTCTTAGTGGACGCCTAATCCAATCCATGATCTGAAATCGGGCAATGTATTTTTATGTGGTCGCTTTTGTCTAGAGGCTATCAGCTATTACCCGGTTGGCTTCCCTTCCGTAAAAATATGCAACAAGGGGCTTGTATCTTGGTGAGTATACCCCAAGGAATCCAAGCCAGTGACATCCAATAAATAGGAGTGGCTTCCAAAACACTCTTAATGAGAGTGACATGGCCAACACGAGATAGATATTTGAGCTACCAGATGTTGAGTCTTTTCTCCATCTTAGAGATGAGTTGGGTCCAGTCTGCAATCTTGTAGCCCGAGGGCTTTAACTTATACCCCAGGCATTTTAGGCCTTTTGCAAGGCTCAGATGTGTAAACTGGAAGCGATGAAGTACAAATTGAATCTCATGTTGTGAGGATGCTACTGCTATCAGCGTTGATTTTGTATCATTAATCAGCATACCAGTAGCCGCCATAAATAAGGAAAAGGCGGCTTTAATATTGGTAAGATCATCAATGCTACCATTGAGAAATATTAGAATATCATCCACAAAAATTAGATGTGTGAGAATACAATCATCTATTATTTTGATTCCCAATAGTCTACCTCTTCTGTGTTCATCCTTATTAAGCTTGTTGAGCCACTCCATGATAAGGAGGAAGACTAACGGTGAAAGCAGACATCACTACCTCAATCCTCTTTCAGAAAAAAAGAAAGTGGATGCACTTCCATTAACCAGGATGCTTAATGGAATGTTAGTTATACAACTCATGATCCATTTGATATATATGAAGGGAAAACCCAAATGGGTTAATAGCATTCTAATGTATAACCAATTTACTCCGTCAAAAGCCTTAGATAAATCAACTTTTAGGATCATACCTTTGCATTTCTTGGTATGTAGGGTTTGCAAAACTTCCTAAGTAGTGCGCACAGCTTCATGAAGCTACTGATCTTGGAGGAAGGCGAATCGTTCTGGAGAGATGTGATTGGAAAGAATAGGCCACATCTGATTGGCAATGATCTTTGCTATTATCTTTTAAATGCAGTTGCAAAGAGAGATAGGGTGATATTCATCATAGGAGGTCGGGTTATCATATTTAGGGATAAGCGCGATGAAGGTAGAGGTGATAGATGTCACTATATGTCCACTGATTCTGGAGTCCTCAATAACTTGCCACAAATCTAGACCTATGGTGTCAAAAAAAGCTAGGCAGAACTCAATAGACCATCCGTTAGGTCCAGGATTTTGTCTTTATTAAACCAATTTAAAGTGGCCTATAGCTCTTCCAAAGTAACCTCTTTGACTAGATCACTTCCCTCCTCTTATTCCACAAACCATGGAAAATGTTGTGCAACTCTAATGATGTCTGCCAGATTTACTTCCCGAGGGGCATGTATGCTCTTTTCAAATGAGAGGTTGCCAGTGTTTGCAGCTTGTCCCTGTTCATTCTGTAGCTACCAAATAGTATTTATTGCCTTCCTTCCATTGGTGAACCTATGCTAGAATTTGGTATTTGCATCCCCGTCCTACATCCAAATCGCCCTACTTCTCAATCTCTAGATTTCTTCACAGTATTTAAGGATTTTTCTTCTAGCGGTGTATAGGGATGTAATCCTCTCCTTATGTTCTATTCTATGGTATAATCCTCCCTGTTCATTTTCAAATACAAATAGTTCAGACTCTATGTATCTCAGAGAGAGTTCATACTGAGTCCTTTTGATGTGCGAGAATTGCTAGGACATTTTCTTCAGCCCTGTAAGATTGTGAATAAAACCATTTGTGATATTTCCTCCTGCCCCAGGGGGGTTTTCTTTTTGGAAATCAGTTACCATGTTGACGTATGAGGACTCCCTGAGCCAGGAAAAGAAAAATTTATAAGGTCCTTTGGGCTTGCTCTACCTCCTTTAATTAAATTCCATATAAATAGGAGGTGAACAGATACCCCCCCCCCCCCCCACCGCCCCCGATCAAACCCATTGTCTGATGTAGATCCCCAAATGAAGTACATTCTCTTTTACTAAGAAACGATCTAGTGTGTGTTCCAGGACATTCTGCTCGGTCCAATTATTTCTCTAGGTAGCTTGTACCATGGCTGAAGGGATGTCTATCAGTTGATGAGAATCCAGGATAAATGAGAAATAATATGAGAGAGAATATCTCTTTGCTCGATGTCCCCAGTACTTAGAGTGACCAATGGAGAAATTTAGGTCCCCTCCAAGTATCAAATGATCAACAGAAAATAAATTTGAACCCATGCGTTTATCCCAAAAATCGGATCTGTTCTAACATGACCCATAAATGTTGAAAATTCTAAAATATAAACCCAGGTCCGTTGAATGAATTTCAGCTCCAATATGTCCATCCCCTCCCCAATACTTGAGTAATTTGATAGAACGGGAGTTGTATCCCAGAGAAATACCCCCAGATATTCCATGTGCATCCAGACCAATAAACTTCCACCCAGGAAACATATGCTCAAGGGAAAGGGTAATGCCAGCAGTAGGGCCAAGTGTCTCCTATAAAAATATTAAGTCAAGTGAGTTGGTTGTAACTAACCGACGAAGTGCTAGTTATTTGTCAAGCATAGCAAGCCCTCAACAAATGTAGGAGATAATCTTCATGGTGGGGGTTCAGAGGGTGTTTATCTTGCTCTAAGTACCCCAGGAATAGTGGACTGCTTACTCAAAGCTATTTCATCACCCGCCAGTGATTGAGAAATAGTGAGGGAGGAGGGTCGACCTCTTTGGAGTTTATGCAGAGGGGGGTGGGAATGATGTCGAGGCCGACATGTTCAATCACCTGTCTCTTGGTTTTTGAGCCATTCAGATACCCAGATGCGGGAGGGGCTAGAATGGAGGATGTAGATGGAGGTGGAGGCGAAAACGACAGGGAGGGAGGTGTGGGATTGATGACAGGATGTGAGGAAGAAAAATTGTAGTTAATTTGTGTGGAGGTAGCAATGAAAGTAACTGAACCCATACCCATAAAATGACCAGATGATAATATATCATGTAAATATGTGCTGCAAAGAGAGGAAGTAGTGGAAGGAATGCTCCTACCTGAAGTATCGGAGTCTCTGAAGGCCGTCAGGGATTGCTCAAGTGGTGGGGGAGGAGGTCTGTGGGGTGGCCTGCCACGCTTCTTCTAGGTTGCCTGAGTAGAAGTCGTTGCCATAGCCTCTGAGCCTTTCTATGCATCTGCCTTCCCTACTGGAGATTTTGTATTCTGAGGTTGTTCCTCCTGCAATGGTATTTCCTGTGCCGAGGGCTCCTGACTCAGGTTCTTTTTGTATGCCCCTCCATTAAGGGGGAAATCTTTAAAAAGATGCCCCACCTTATGACATCTTCTGCATCTAGATGAGACTACCTCATAGTCCAATCTTCTGCCTTGATGCATTCCTCCATTGAATGTTTATGTGTTCCAGTAAGCCATCTGTGAGATCCACGTGGACCAGAATCCTAGAAAAGGCCATACACGCTGTAATCTGAATGGAGTCATCGAAAGTGAGGTAGGTGCTAATAACATTCCCAATTCACTTGAAAACATCCTCCATCTAGAAATGGAAGGGAAGGCCTGGGAGGTGTACCCAAATAGGCCCAGCATCTACCCTTTCTTGCTCAGGGTCAAACATTAGCATCCACCTCCTAAGTAGCACAAGTGCTTGATTGATATGCCATATTGTAGAAAGTACCCAGTTGGTGTGTGCAAGGCAGTTGAAACGTAGAGTGAACCATCCTTTGACGGAAGTTTTCACCCTTGGGGCATCTTTTAGATGATGGCCCCATACCTTCGAGGTCCATTACTGAAGTCATTCCACAATAAAATGTCTGTCACGAACCCGACAAACAAGTACTTTTTCTTCAGTGTCCATGGAGTCCAATAATTGAGTGTCCTTAGAGAGTTTTAGTAATACCTCACAGTTCTGGAGCTTTAGGAACCTTTTTCTCTTTTAATCCCTGTGAAATCTAGTAGTTGAAACCTCTGGTATGTGGATGGTTGAGCAGCTGAAAAAATTGGAGATGCCCTAGATCTAGAAGTGGTATTCGATGAAATGGAGGCGGAAAAGCCCGGAATGGGGCCAATTCCTGCGAAGTTAGCCAGGGGAGGAGCCACAGAGGATAGATGGGCGGATGTGACGAGCACCTGTGTAGCAGATACCAAGTGGTGGACAACTAAGGTTATGTAGGAGACAGATGAAGGGGGATTTGAAACAGGTACCTTCCTGAGGTTTTGCTCACCAGGGTTAGACGGAGGCCCAACAAAGGTTAGGGAATTTAGTGAGAGTGGTTGAGAGATGTAATTAGGAATTGCTAGGGCATCTTCAAGTAGTGTAACAGATGGAATGTGAGAGCTGGAAATGGAAGGAAGTGCGTCTAATTAATCGGAGAGCCCATTATCAAAGGTAAATATTGAGCCGATGTGGTCATGGGATGTGTCCAAATTGGCACATCTTCCAAAAGGTTGGGTGGTATAATTTATAAGCTCTTCCATAACTGTCAAAACCACTGGCTGACAGCTGCCTATAGGTCATTGCAAAATAGGAACGGAGGTATGTTGGTGAGTGAAACAAAACCACCTAAAAAATTCTTAAACTGGATGTTCAAGACCATTACAAGCTGAATGGTGAAGGAAAAAGCCAAGATGCAGGTCAATATACTATTACAGGGGCAGTCGCTAAATTCGTACTATAATCCCTGTAAACCGCAGATGGACTCTGCAGTGTAACCCTAACCCCATCGCTCATCAAAAAATTACCATTAAAAATTCATTTTTGCTATTAAATAAATTGAATAAGACATGATTGTTCATATATATTCTCTTTTAATTATTATTATCTTACTAGGAGCTTAACTTTCTACTCATTTTAATTGATTAAAAAAATTACTAGATTTCCAATGTTTCTTGAATATATATATATATTATATATATATATATATATTATATATAACTTTCTATTCATATTTAATTGATTTTAAAAAAAAGATATTAGTTTCCAAATGTTTTTTAAATTATATATATATATATATATATATATTATATATATATTAAAAAAATATTAATTAAAAATAAGAATGAATATAAATCATGTTCAACATTACCCAAATATATATATTAGATTTATTTTTATTCATTTTTAATTGATTTAAAAAATTTACTAAATTTTCAATTTGTTGTTGTAAAGCTTGGGAAGTCCATTCAATTTTCTATTATATAATAAGAAAGTTTACACCACACAGATTAACCATGTGGCCTCAACTTGCCCCGAGGGGAAACCAAGTTTGTTTGCCACTAGTTAGCGTTGTAAGTCATCCAAAAAATTATTGTTTTAATCTTTCCAGCTAGGCTAGATACTCTCTATCTCATGTCCACACACTACATAACTATAAAAAATGACATTTGCAACATAAAAATTAAAGCTAACCGCATGGAACAAAATTATCCATGGGGATGAGTCTAATCCCTCTATTCCCGTGAGACAGATGTGATGGGAGCTAGATCCTTAACTGATGCTCGTGGCATGCCATACAACTGCAAAATGCAAGGGATGTGGCGGTCAATTTTGTCCATCATAATATGTTGTTTGTTTAGATGGAAGATAATTTTATTCGTGTCCTTGTAATTCGACATTTCCTGTCACCACCATACCTACAGATATCTATTCCATTGCCTTGCCTATTAGATTCTTTATTAGCCAGTACAAGTAGAATGTTTACATATGAATTCTAAAATAGAGAAAATAAACAATGCGGGAACATAACACATAAGACACATATACACAGAGATTTTACCTGGATCCCAAAACTAGGACTACTAGCTTGATTTTTCATTATGTTCCTTTCAATGTTAAAATACATATTTATACATGATGAAAAATCTAATACCATGGATAAAAACCATTGGGTCCAATACCATGGACCCAAAATCATCACGTCCAAAAACATGTGCGAAAATCATGTGTAAAAACGTAGGTGGGTCTGCCCATCCTAACATAGGGTCCAAAACCAAAATTTTCCAAGGCGTTGCCCTGGACCCCATAAAGTGGAGTTACGGGTATGCCTCAAACGCCCTGTGACCGCTCGCCCCCCCTGTCATTGGTAAGATTGTGGTAGAATTCTCCATCATGTTAAATTTGTTTAAAGGACAAGTCTTAGAGATTAATGATAATCGTTCATTTTCAAAATGGGAATAAATGACGGTTCATATTTAAAGCAAAATCACTGAATGACGCTAGTCAGAGTCTAAGATCAAATAACAGATAACACAATTTCAAAGAACAATCATAAAATATAAAATATAAAATGTTTGGAAGAGAAGGGAATATTTAGATGTCAAAGATTACAGCTGATACATAAGGATAACGATAATGAGCAAACTCTTGCCATGCGTCAATAGCCTTCTAATGCCCAGTTGATGACTGAAAGAAATAGGCGATCGGATAATCTTTCTCACCAACGCCACTCACAAAAATCCACTCATGCCACGGTGCAACACAAAAAATAAAAACTAAATTTTGCGGAACAAAAGCTACAGGCATCCACACATTTTTCTCAACATCATACTTCATCATTTTTCATATTACAATTAATTTAGTTAGAAAACTTCATAAGTCTATATTCATAATATAATATTCAAACTATAAACTTAATAATATTTGTATTAGATTAAAAAAAAAAAGTTTTTGACAAATACATAATTACATTAAAAAGTCATTGTTTCTATTAAAGAAATGGAATTAAAATATAATTTTGGTATATATTCTCTTTTATTTATTATTATGTTACTAGGAGCTTAACATTCAACTCATTTTTAATTGATTTTTAAAAATTATTGGATTTCCAAATATATATATATATATATATTATTCTACTCACTTATAATTGATTTTAAAAATTACTAAAATTTCAGTTTTATGTTTTGTTAGCTTGGCATATCTATATCATTTTCTATTATATGATAAGAGATTTTATACCACACGGATTAACTAGGTGGCCTCAACTTGCCCCAAGTGGAGACCAAATTTCCTCAATATTGTTTTAATCTTTCCATCTGTGCTAGATACATGTCTATCTCATGTCCAGACACTATATAACTATAAAAAATGACATTTTTGACATAAAAATTCAAAGCTAACTACATAGACCAAAATTATGCATGCGGATGAGTTTAATCCTTTTGTTCCTCTAAGGTAGATGCGACGAGAGCTAGATCCTCAGCTGGTGCCCCTGGCATGCCATACAACTCCAAAATACAAGGGATGTGGCAATCAATTATGTTCATCCTCATATCCTAATTGTGCAGCTTGAAGAGAATTTTCTCAATGTCCTTGTAATTCGACATTCCCTAAACTATCAGTGCCTTACCCACGGATATCTGCTCCATCGCCTTACCTAGTAGAATCTTCATTAGCTAGTACAAGTAAAATTTTTGATTGAACTGTGTGATTCTCTCACGGGTGTTCCCTGGATGCGAAACAATAGTCCTTCAACTATCTATCTCTTCCTTCATCTCACCTCCTTGCTTTACCTCGTCTTCCCATTCTTCCAACAATTTTCGAATGCCAACATTTCTCCCCTCATGGTAAGCCTTTGCTGCTTTAGTGATGAGGTTCTCTATTGATTTCCAACCCTTGTGAGTGCTCATCCCATTATCTTTCGAGGGAGTCTGGCCTCTCCTACGGTGCCCACATCCTCTCGTAGCATAGGCCATGACCTGCCCACGTCTTCCTGCAGCACATACCATGAGCTGCTCACTCCTCCCACAACACAGGCCATGCCCCGTGTGTCGACACCCAGAAAAATTTAGACTCAAATTTATAACTTTTGTAATACACCACCTTTCTTGTTCTTGTTTCTTCTCTCCTCCATTTCTCACTGCATATGTGCAGGGGTGGGTTGAAGCCCATAGATCCCAGAGGGGGGGTCTTTGACCCTTACCCAATGGCCCGCCATTATTCCCTTCCCCCTTTGTATGGATTGTATGGAGGTTGTCCCACTTTGTCTCAAGCCAAGCCCAGTGGCCCTCTTTGATTCTAGCAGTACGCCTAAGTTAGTTCCAAATCCTTGCTCCCTGGGCCCAAAGATAAATGGCTTTGCCTCTGGAGTCCAAGCTAGTTTTCCACTCACGATTCATGGCCTTGTCATCAATGGTATCATCCTTAAAACTAACAGTGGAAACTTTATTCCTACAAACATCTTTATATATGGAAACTCACAAAGCCTTATAAAGGGGATAGATCATGCACTCTTAATCTATCAAGAAAGACATGGCACCAAATACAAAGTCAATTCATTTTGACTCATAATTACTTAAAGAAAATTTCCCAATGTTAATGACCATGAGGAGTTGGAGCTAAACATTCCCATTGTGAATGTTATTCAATCTCTACCTTTGAAATAAAGAAGTTACCTGTCTTTCCATTTTTCGTTCAGATTGACACATCCATTCCATTTTCTATTATATAATAAGAAAATTTACACCACACAGATTAATGAGGTGGCCTCAACTTGCCCGGAGGGGAGACCAGGTCTATTGGTCACTGGTGTTGTAAGCTACCCAAAAACAATGTTGTTTTCATCTTTCTAGCCATGCGAGATACATGTCCATCTCATGTCCAGAAACTACATAATTATAAAAACTCACATTTTCAACATAAAAATTGAAAGCTAATGACATAGACCAAAATTATGCATGGGGATGAGTTTAATCCTTTTGTTTCTCTGAGGTAATGTGATGAGATCTTGATCATTAGTTGATGCCCCTAGCATGCCATACAAGTCCAAAATGCAAGGGATGTGGCGGTAAATTCTCTCCATCCTGGCTTATGTAGGTGGAAGAGAATTTTTTCCATGTCCTTGTAATTCGACATTCCCTGAAATGTTACCTCCATACCCACAGAAATCTCCTCCATTTCCATACCTAGTAGACTCTTCATTAGCCAATACAAGTACAATGTTTGCTTGAACTGTGTGATTCTCCCACGGGTGTTCCCTGGATGCGAAAAAATAGTCCTTCAATTATCCATCTCTTCCTTCATCCCCTTATTTGTCCATGGTGTTGGGCCTCTCCTAGGCCATGACTTGTGTGCCAGAATACTGTTGACAACTAGAAAAAGTTAGACTTAAATTTAGAATTTTCATAATACACCACCTTTCTTGTTCTTGTTTCTTCTCTCCTCTATTTGTCACTGCATATGTGTAGGGGTGGACCGAAGCCCATAGATCCTAGAGGGGAGGTCTTTGACCCTTACCCCATGGTCTGCCATTGTTCCTTTCCCCCTTACTATGGATTGTATGGTCTTCCCATCCCATCTCAAGCCAAGCCTAGTGGCCCTCCTTAATTCTAGCAATACATCTACATTGGTTTTCAGATCCTTACTCTGTAGGCCGAAAGATAAATGGCTATGCCTCTGAGGGCTCCCCGCTAGTTTTCCACTCAAGGTTCTTGGCCTTGCCATCAATGATCTTATCCTTAAATCTGACAATGCAAACATCTTTATATATGGAAACTCATAAAGCCTTATAAAAAGAATTGATCATGCACTCTTAATCCATCAACAAAATCGCTCATAATTAATGAAAGAAAATTTCTCAATGTCAACCACCATGAGGGGGAGTTGGAGCTTAACCGTCCCATTGTGAATGTTATTCAATCTCTACCTTTGAAATAAAGAAGTTATCTATTTAAATAATATTTCAATAATTATAAAAAAAATATATTTGAATAATTATAAAAATAATGGAAAAAAATATACATGGATCATTTTGAGGGATCGTCACCCTGTATTTCACAGGTACCAGATGAGGTGATCCACATAATTCTTGCTTCTCTTCCGATAACGCATCTTTTTTAATACAGTCCTCGTTTCCCAGGAATGGCGTTCCATGATCGCTTCCAGCCCTTTGATACGTGTCGTGTCTGATTCCATTCTCAAATCCCAGCCATGGCTAATTGTTCCCAAAAAGAGTGTGATAGAATTCGATTTCTTTCCATGGAGAGCTGTACGAGAATCAAGAAATGCGAGAGAATCAAGAAATATTACGCAGTAAGGGTAATATTTCTCAGAGAGAACGGGTTAGAAAGACAAATCCTGTAAATGAAGCTCTGTTGTGGAAAAATGCAAATCATCGCACGAATTTAGCTCCAACTCAAGACCGAGTCACAGTTATGTATTATAGAGTGAAAAGAATTTGCTTCAGACGGAGTATAGTCAACTATTGTCTGGTTGGATAACACAACTTTTAACGGTTAGAGAAAAGAGTCAAAATTGCATATTGTACCTTCTATATGTCCATCACTTCATGAATTGTAACAATGAAGTTTATTCCTCATGGAAAACAGAGAGACCATTAATGCTCGAATGTTATGGGTAATATTTTTGCACGGGAACCTCCCCTAAAGCAGATGTTGAATATATCCCAGTAAGGCGCATAACATTAATTGTCCCAAAGTTAAATTTGTTTAAAGAACAAGTCTGAGAGATTAATGATTATCGTTCCTTTTCAATGGGATTAAATGAAGGACGCTAGTCAGAGTCCGAGATCAAATAACAGATAACGCAATTTCATTATTACCATTTAAAAATAACTAATTATTATTTATGATGCGAAATATAAAATATAGGGAAGAGAAGGGAATATTCAGATTTCGAAGGTTAAAGCTGATACAAAAGGATAAGGAATATTCAGATTTCGAAGGTTAAAGCTGATCAAACTCTTGCCCTCCGTCAATAGCCTTCCACTGCCCATTTGACGGCTGAAAAAAATAGATGATCGGATGATCTTTCTCATTAACGCCACTTATAAAAATCCACTCACGCCACGGTGCAGCACAGAAAATAAAATCTAAATTTTGCGGAACAGAAGCTACAGGCGACCACGCATTTTTCTCAGCATCATACATAGACAGACAACACCGGAATCAAAATCCATAATATCCGTTCGTAAACTCCACATGTTTTCCAGCGTCTGACATGTTGTGAGTCATGGGAGGCAAGATTTCCCACCTGTCTTCTTCCACGTCGTAAGCTTCCACAGTGGACAGAGAGTTGCCACGCCCATCTTCACCACCAGCGACGTAGATAAGTCCTTTCGAAGAAGAAACTGCAGAAGCGAAGTTGATACGACTAGTGGGTATATTGGAGCCGCGGCGCCATCTTTTGGACACAAAATCATAAATGAAGACAACAACGTCCAACCTCTCCCTCATCTCAATTTGGATAAAACGTGCTCCAAACATGACAAGCTTCTCATTCACACAAACGAACCTGACCACAATTGGAACAAAATCACAAGGAATAGGTGTTGTCTTTTCCGACGTCTTCTCCACAGGGTCGTATAGTGTTATTCCATAAACAGAGGGACTGGGAATTGATTGAATAAGACATATCAAATGTTGGCTCGTGCCGTAGGTCTTTCTGTCCTCATAGAACCGAGGACTACACATCATTTCCTTCCAGCTTTTGCACACATCCTTCAACATAAAGAGCGCGCAACAACAATTGCCGTTGGAATATTCATAAAATCTTCCATTATTGGCAATGATGAGAGATTCGTATATTGAGATATAATTCTTTCTATTGGATGCGTATATTGAGATACAATTCTTTTTATTAATACCTTAGGCAGTTGACGGTGACGTGAACTATTGGCCGATTTTAATGGATCACTACCATTTTCGTTTTTCCCTAAAACTCAGAAATGTCCATCTATATCAATTTGCTTATAATTAATAATTAAAATAATCATATCTATATTTAATGAATATTTATTATGGAATATTAAATTTTCGAATTTTAAAAATTATTAATTGTAATTTGGTTACTTAAATAAGTTGTGTTATATGTTTTTAGATATAAATTAGGTAATATACTTTCAAATCATTTAACATTTTCAGTAGATGTTACATTTTTTTGTTTGGCATAATACAAGTTAAAGTAATATAAATTACAAATAAAAAGTAAGGAAGTAAAACTAGAGAATTAGGTGATCTTATTTAATAATTTAGTTTTTGTTTTTTATGTTAGTTTTTTGTGTGATATAAGAAACAATTTCATGTTAACTAATAAAAAAGTACATTCTTGTGACTATTGGCCAATCGTTAGGAAAACCAAAACAATAGCATACAACAAGCATAAAGTTTTTGTCTATATTGCTATATTGATATGATAATGTTTTTGTCTTGGAGAAAATTTTTCTCCATCTAGTTTGTTTTAGTAATATTTTTTTATTTCTTATGTATTTTTCTTAACCCTAATCCACTGCAAACTAGGGATCCAAAGAACACATAAATTCTACTTCCTCAACCCAATAGGGCTCCCAAATAGTCTACGCATCTACCTATTCCTTCATTTCATTATGTTGCACCTTGTGCCTCCACTCTAGCATCAACCTTGTCCAATGGTTCTCCTTCACTCTCAAAGATTAAATGGTAAACCCTTGTATGTGTATCCCAACATACAATATCCCAAAACCCACAATACACAACTATGTTTTGGATTTCCTACTCCAAGCAACCCACAGTTATTTCATAGTGTGTTGTTTCTCTTTTCCGTAGTTTGTAGTGCACTCTCTCTATGTTGTTTTGGGAAAACCACCTAATCATTATCCATTATTCCTTCTCAATTTAATCTTTTCTTCCATCTATCCCTTCGCAAGGCCCTCCTATTTTGTCTACATAATGCAACCAATGATGTATGATAAGGGGGTGATGGGCTTCTCATCGATTTACGAATCTCGTACTCAATCTCCCTTCCTACCATGCAGGTCATTAAAACTCAATCATAGGGTTGGCGACAATTAATGCATAGCATTGACTTGTCAACTTTTCATGCAGCTCCTCCTCGAAACAATAAATCATCTCCACTATGTTTAGTGATTCATTGTGTTTAATTTCCACAACTCATTACATGAACTACAATTCATAATAAAAATTATGAAAGGGATTACAATGTTGAAATATGTAACTAGGTTCGGTCTTCATAATCACATTTAATAATTATTTTATGTAAAATATGTAAGGAATAAAAATAAAATTATTGTGATGCCTCACTAATGGGTTTCATGAGCAAGAGATTTTAGTTTTAGTTAATGTTACCGGGAATAGTGTCCACTTAGAGCTGTTATTCCCACTAAGACTGGTAGCTATCTTAGAAAAAAACAAGTTAAAACTACTTTCATTTTCCTTCATGAAAAATAGACAGGAGGGGAACAGAGGACACCAACCTTTGTCTTGTGCTTGGTTTCTTGCTCGGTTCCTCTCCTTCTCGATAGATCTTCGCCACTCTTTCTTTATCTACACAGCTTCAGAGAGCACCTGTGGAATCAAAGCAACATAATACTATCGAAGAATAGAGATCTATATTCATAAACAACACAGGACCAGATATGTATTAACCACACAAATGCATATACAATCAAACATACATGAATGTGGAGAAAAACTTGAATAGCATTATTAATATCAAGAATAGCAAGAGGATTACAATCAATTGTTCTGACCCATCATCATCCTCCAGCGAGAAATCCCTTCTTCACCTCAAGTAAAGCATAGATCACCCACATTATGATGTTACACCAGAAAACCAACAATACTTCTCTACAAGATACAAGATTCCAACTTTTGGATCTTTGTGATGAGGGATCCATATATAAATGATTGTAGGGGGTGAGTCAGCTTCTAGGATTTTGATTAGTGTCCTCTCTCTGATAGTTCTTGATTCCACTTGGAGATTGATCATCTCTTACTCATCGTTGGTCGAAATCAGAGAGGCAAGTGTCAGAGGGGAAGTTTCTAGAAGATTCTATGATCTTCCACCTGGCAAACTATCTTTTCCATTTGTCCATTCTCACCCATCGCAGCCTACAGAGGGGCCATCCAGTATGCATCGTACCCTTTACACTGGGAAGGTGATATGCATCGCACCCTCTGCACTGGGCATTTAGTATGGTCTAGTTTTGACCATTTCTGAGCAGTTTTCTGTGGAGAACTTCTGGGAGACGATGTAATCAGCTGATCTTGTTCCTTTAGGTAGTGAAGCAACACTTTTAGGGACTTAGGAGCCCTCAGTTTATGTACATTTATGATTGCGGTTGCGGTGCCCAAAAATCTCTATAATAGTTGCCCCCTAAAGCATGAGGTCGTTAATCTTTTGATGTCGGGTGAAATGCTTTTCCATGAGGATCCGAAGTTTTTTCGAGCTGGGAGGCGATGTGTAATAAGATACAATACAATCCATTATCTTCATAATATTTTTCATGATCTAGCTGAGGTGGGCATTCCCATGCTCAACTTTATAAATTCACTTTCATGTACATAGGATAGACAACTGTCTATGTAGCAGATTGATGATTCGGTCAGAGTCATCATCCTTTGATTTGGATGATCATCTATTCGACAATGATGTACATTTGATGTATTTATATTTCTAAATATATCACAACCCGGATGGATGAAACTAGACCTGGGGTCTTCAAAACTCATTCCATATTCACTCAGAGTACAAGTCGATCCATGTGAAAAAATGTTCTGAAGTCGAACATGGAAAGACATCGCTTGATTACCAGCCAATGATGTGAGCAATTAACAGGCGTGAGAGGAGTCACCAATAATGAGAATGACCCTCAAGGTACTACAATAAAATTTGCGTGGTGTGAAAAAGGACTCGGAATCAAACACCAACCAAAATCTCTCGGTCGAAGGCCATTGATGTAAACCTATCATCGAAAGTGAGAAACTTGCCATTGAGGCATGCAAGTTTCAAAGTACTGAAAGGGGTTCTTCCTAAGTCAACTTCTTGGATAATGAGCTGATGTAGACAAGAAGTGACCCGTCGTAGGAGGGCCTTAATGAATCCCACATCTACGACAAAGACGGAGCAAATGATTTTGGAGGTAAAAATGATCTGATGATACAGGGTTCAGGGTGGAAGTCATGAAAGAATGGAGTGTGAATGTATTGCAGTGGATGAGACACAGGTGAATACTTTGAGTGACTTCTCTTGAACATATCAGCGACACTGACGATGGATTGGTAGCGTTAACCCCAAAGATGGATGGTGTGACGGACCAATGGTGATATGACCAGTGAATGGAACAACCCAACCCGACTCGGATGCATAGAGAAAGTGTCATGTTCAAGAGAGACTTGCTACCAATAAAGTTTCTTCAAGTTTTCTTCCTAATTTTCCCCAGTAATTGCTGACTAGTACCTCTTCATTTTTGTCAAGCTTGAGAAGGATAACATATCCTTATTCTATCATTCGCCCTTCGGGTGAACTTGTCACTATGTTTTAACAAGCCTAGCGACAATGAAACTTGTTCTCGTCCATCTGGATAAGTTTGTCACTATTAGGTTTTAACGAGTTTAACGACAAAGATAACTCGGTCCTTTTAAATTTTAGAGAGTTTGAGAGGGATGGAAAGGAAACTCCAATGATTATTTTTAGTCATATAATCCCTTAAGTCTAAAAAATCTTAAAATAATATGAAAGGGATGAATTTTCGATAGTTTTAACAAGCCGAACAAGACAAGCGCTAGATCTTTTTGTGTAAATCCAAAAAGATTAAAATCTAGAGGATGGATAGCACTTTTGATGACTTTAATGAGGCAAAGAGGCTAATCACTTGGCAATATTTTCATATTTTACGAGTCAGTTGAAGAGAACTTAAAGGAGACTCGTTTTCCGAGGAACGATTGATGATTTCGGGTAGCGGTTGATTCCAGGTAAGGTTTGGAATTTTCCAATCACGGCAGTGTCACAAGGATGGCTAACAGAATCACTCTTCGCAGATGTTCCTCAAAACGGGTAAACAATCAAATGGAGCCGAATGATCGGCTAAAATAGAGTGGAGGTGATGATGAGAACACGACCAAGGCTCAAAAGCTAATGACAATGCATTCACAACGGTTATTTACCAGGGATCAGTTCATTTTTTAATGAGCTTAAACTCTAAGGGAAGAATTTGCTCATTTCTTATGTTTACTTTTTAACGAGCTTGAATTTCACATTAAAACTGCTCGTGCCAGTCATATAATAAGGATATCGCATCTAAGATGCCATTTTTTATGGAGCTTGCACCTTTTAAAGCTTTGCCCCGGATCCTTTCTTTATGCAAGCTAGGAAACGACCAATCCTACGAGTTTAAAGGGTTAGAGGACCTGCAAATTTAAAAAATAAATGGTTACTCTTCACTTGCATGCAAAACGGTTTGCATGCCCCCAAGTATAATGAAAAATTTCTAGGTTACCATATAGAAGCTCTTACTTTTGCAAGATAATTTCCATCAAGATTGTAGATAGAAACACTTCCTGGCTTAGTCCATCTGGATCAGGGTGGTTATAAATCCCAACCTCCTAACCTTAATGAGGGAATCTTATTCTAGTCTAACTCCCTTTTCCTGTAAGGACGGGTGTCAGACCAGTCATCTTCCTCTGCGGAAACCTACTTTATACATAGAGTTTCCGTGCCGAAGCAGGCAAGGGTGCATGCCCCCTCGGTTTCAGCCATATCCTCCCGAATCACTTGCGCTCATTAGGTGGATGGACTGGATATCGATGAAACATTCCTTGCATGAAAAGACCATTTAGGGATGGAATTTGACTATTTGCTATGTGTGAACCAGGGAATGCCAGCTGGTCTACGATATTGGCCACTCTGCCTTCATGCGGAAAACACATTACTCTAAAGAGTGAGGAGACGACGGCTCCCATGCAATAAATATAGTCACACCCAAGGAGTAGATTATAATCTAGGGGTCCTTGGACTATCATCATGTTCATGTCACGATTTTCCTTCTCAAAGTAATGGGCACATTGGGAAGGATCCCTAATGGTCGACTGGTTCCTTTGTCAAAGCCTGTTAGGTTTCTCATTTTGAGCAGAAGCGATGGCGAACCAAGTGCTTTTCAAGAAGTTGAGGAAAGGATACTCACAAAAGCCCCTTCATCGATGATGGTACCAACCATGACCATTCTATAAGCTTGTACAATGATTCAGAATGGTACACTAGCTGGTAAACGGGGTTTGCCTAGTAGATTCCAATCGAAGGAAACAACTAGGTTGCTTGGAGTTGGGACCGAATAGACGACTGGATATGACTCTGATGAACTTCCTTCCTGCAGTAAAGGAATGGTCAGACTGCCCCCAAGTTCATCGGAGTCTGTGTTTACGAAAAGAATTTGAATGGTGTCGTTCTCTTTCTCTTTAGTGACGGTATCACTCGAAGATGATCCCTCTGAAGGCAAAACCGGGTTGACTGCCGCCTCGACCTTTTGACTTTCATCAGGTATGGATTCCGAGGGTTCATTTTCAATGATAGACACTTCCACCGACCACAACGGCATGTCAGTTGGATTTTCAACCAGTGGTGAACTCAGCAAGAGTTTCTTATATCCAGGAGGGAGCTGTTGTGGTGAAGCAGGACGGTCATCCAAAACTCTTTTGGCTTCGTCTAGGAAGGGACAACGGTAGACGGCGTGATCACCCTCAGATATTTTACAAGGAAATTTGTGATTCCTTTTTCTTCCAGATACTTCGCTTTCACTGGTTGATGGTGTACTTTCAACATAATCATCAGATGTTGACAACATTGGATTGTGAAAACGAGGAGACCAGTCCCTTAAGATCCGAGGGATGCAAGGACAATCTCAATGATAGTGATCTCCTTTGCAAATGACACATGGATATTTAGGTTTAGATGGTGCGGTGTGAGGATTTTCACTAGACGACACATGGTTCCCCCTTTTGCTTTTGGCTCTTGCTTCTTCTTTTCCTTTTTCTCTTTCCACTTCTTCTACTTCTCAGTTACTTGATCTTTAGCTTTACCAGCTTCATCAAGCGAAGAGGAAGGAGGAGAGGGAGAAACAGACGAAGTGGAAGGTTGGGAGTAACTCTAGTATCACCTATTTGCTGACATGATTGTTCAGGAATTACGATATTCTGAATGACAGAGGTAGAGAAGATCCATACGGGCAAACCAATCGTCAACCCTGGATGTAACAATGTGGCCATATGGGGTGCACCAACATCTCCCCAAGAGTGGAAAGGACTAGGATTTCCTCCAAGGGGAAATCCTTGGTTGCTAGACTCCATTTTTCTCAACCTAAAGACCAACGAGGGAACTTGTGATGTTATTCTGATTAAAATAAATTTTAGATTCTTTGACACAACTTGTTTTTTCAATTTTTAAGAGTCGAGAAAAAACAAAAGAGGACTCTAGTCGTCTTCGCTTTTTAATGAGCCTGAAGTGACATGTGCTTAGATGGACCTTTTCCTTTAAGGAGTCTGAAGAGGAATGAAAGAGACTTCTCTAGAAATCTAGGCAGAGGGATTACCAAACCAATCGAAAAGCTACAGAATACTTTTTACGGTACGGTAGTCAATCTTCCCGAATGCTATGTTCAGTGTATTGTGATCGATAAGGCAGCAGACATGGCTTCCTAAGGATAAAGGATATAGCCTATTGTGGTCCCCCAATATATACTCAACGGTATGTGGGAGCACAAGTCCATACTGACACTTGTTGTCTCAAAGTGGAAGAATCACCCAACCAACAATGAAAACAATAGTTACCAGGTTTTATGACGTCGGAATACATCTTTAGCCTAGACTTCTAGATGTTGTGCATTAGGTTCCAAAGCATTTTTAGATTCATTAAATTTATTTTGTAGTTGATCTTGTTTAAAAATTTGCCTTTCAGGTTCACCACGTAATGTGTATACAATTCCTAAAATGCAGTCTAAGATGATAAACAAATGTTTAATCTTCTTTTGGCAATGAAAATCCTAACTACTAAGGAAAGAGAACTAAGGGTCTTTCAACAAAGAGCACAGAGAACACACTAAATGCATTGTCCTAAATCAAACCAAGCAGTCTAAATGAAAATGCACATGCATGTATTTGTTTTCAGCCTTCTTAATGTATGAATGACAAGAAGAACGCTAAGTGCAAATTTGAATTATTTTCCAAAGCGACAATACTAACAAATTTCTTCTTCAAAATGAAGTGAAGATAAGGATGACACATAGCGATTTCGAAATGAAAATTGTTTTTGACACTTGAAAAACTACTAATTCAAATCACATACAAGAGTAACAGTACAATCGACTATCAAGAACAATGCCATTCTCTTCTATGACTGAAAACGACACTTGTGACACTTCCAGATCAAGAAACAACAGTCTGATTACGCTACTTCTTTGTAAAAGAGAACTGAAAGTGGCGCACAATACATAAAAAACACTTACAGTACTTTGCACAATGGAGGTGGAATGATGGAAGAGAAGAGGGCTTCCACAGAGATATACTGACCACAGACATCAAAACTCCTGAATAGAACTGAAAAGAGTGAAGAAAAACCGAAGTCTGAAGGTAAAATCAACCTTGCCTGACCATCGCACCTGTCACACAGGGAATCCAGTATGCATTGCACCTACTGCACACGGGAAGTGCGATGCATATAGACTACCTTGAAGGAATGTCGCGATGGTACCAGCGCGAGACTTTTATCCAGTCTTTGGTCACAATTTGCAGTTCAGTTCAGGGATTTAGGTCGAGTAAGTGATGTTCAGTAAATATAAATCATAGGGGTTTATCTAAGGAGGTTACTAGAGCCACCACTTAGGGCAATTAGAGTGTTTAGAGATCGATTGTTCAATTTATAAATAAAACCCAGAGATATACTAAAGTAGCATTGATCTACTTTTCACTTGCATAGAAAATGTAGTTCGAAGGCTAGCTGGCTTGACTTCAGGCTTTGTCTATAAGTTTATAAAACAAACAAAAATAGACTAACAAACAATCTACTCACTCCCCAGCAGAGTCGCCATTTTGTTACCAGGAATAGTGTCCACTTAGAGCTGCTATTCCCACTAAGACTAGCAGCTATCTTAGAAACAAACAAGTTAAAACTACTTTCGTTTTCCTTTATGAAAAATAGACAAGAGGGGAATAGAGGACACCAACCTTTGCCTTGCGCTTTTGTTCCTTGCTCAGTTCCTCTCCTTCTCGATAGATCTTTGCTGCTCTTTCTTTTTCTACACAGCTTCAGAGAGCACCTGTGGAATCAAAGAAGCATAATACTATCGAAGAACAGAGATCTATATTCATAAACAACATAGGACCAGATATGTATTAACCACACAAATGCATATACAATCAAACATACACGAATGTGGAGGAAAACTTGAATAGCTTTATTAATATCAAGAATAGCAAGAGGATTACAACCAATTGTTCTGACCCAACATCATCTTCCAGCAAGAAAGCCCTTCTTCACCTCAATTAAAGCTTATATCACCCAACACTATGATGTTCCACCAGAAAACCAACATCACTTCTCTACAAGATACAAAATTTCAGCCTTTGGATCTCTGTGATGAGGGATCCATATATAGTTGATTGTAGGGGGGTGAGTCAACTTCTAGGATTTTGATTGGTGTCCTCTCTCTGATAGTTCTTGATTCCACTTGGAGATTGATCATCTCTTACTCATCCCTAGTCGAAATCAGAGAGGCAAGTGTTAGAGGGGAAGTTTCTGGAAGATTCGATGATCTTCCACCTCGCAAGCTGTCTCTGCCATTTGTCCATTCTCACCCATTGCACCCTACAGAGGGGCCATCTAGTATGCATCGCACCCTTTACACTAGGAAGGTGATATGCATCGTACCCTCTGCACTGGGCATTCAGTATGGTCCAGTTTTGACCATTTTTGAGCAGTTTTTTGTGGAGAACTTCTGGGGGGCTGATGTAATCAACTGACCTTGTTCCTTTAAGTAGTGAAGCAACACTTTTAGGGACTTAGGAGCCCTCAATTCATGGACATTTATGATTGGGGTTGCAGTGCCCAAAAATGTCTATAACAATTAAGGCTCCCATTGAGATTTTTTAGGGATTTTCTCATCTAGTTATAAAAGTATATAGAGTCATTGTGATGTATTGAAGGCATGTTACACATTGTAAAAGTCAAATTGTTTTTTGTATGTGACCTTCTATGAACTTGTCACTAGTCCTCACTCAAGTCAGCCAATAATGAAAGGGAAAACTCTAGAAAGATAATGTCGGCCTAGTCGAGTGATCATGTCTGCCTAATAGTCATGGACAAACCACTATATATATTAGTGGTCAACCTCAGTTGGAGGAAAACAATTCGGGAAAGAAATTAAGGGATAATCAACCGTGACATTATTGTGGGACCTTTTGTGGGCTAATCTATCCTCACACATGTGAATATTACATATCTGAATCAGGCTTAAGGTTGCAATCATATAAGGTTGATTTAGATTGGGTGAAAACTTCACTCAAGGAAGGCGAGTAGATGTGAAAGAAATCTCCCTCCAGAAGGAGACCATTCAAGGATCAAACGATGGATTTAAGGTTTTTGTTATGAAGCAAAAGGTTGTAGACCTATAAGAAGGGGCTAATATTCTCAAGCAATCAAAGAAGAAGAAGAAGAAGAATAAATAGAGAGTTTATCTAAGGTTAAAGAGGAGGCATGTGACTTGGCATTGGAAGGGATCTAGTGTCAAGGGTCTTTATCATGGTCTTGGTATTTGTACATTGAAGGTTCTACAAGAAGAATTTATTTGGTTTTTCCTCACAAAGAATGAGAGGTTTTGGCCATGGCTGACAACCTATATACTGTGTCTCTTGTCTCTTTATTGTTCATGAATTGGTAATTGTCTTGATGAAAATAACACAATAGTAACATAGGAAATAGAATATCATATTCAAGAAGTGGAAAGACTCTCCGAGGAAATTATCAAAGTAGAGAAAGCACCTAACTATCTGTGCCCTGGATTTCTCAACATGGTATCAGAGCTAAGGTGATGATCTAGATTTAAATGGGAATGCAACAAATTATAGAGATAACCATAAACACAGAGACGTAGTGGAAATAATACTTCACTTCATTAATGTAAAATACTAAAAAATGCTTACAAACAAAAATGGAAATAAACCAGCTATGGTGATGGTAGATTATCACTGAGAAGAGATGTGGCTGCTACATGCCTTCGCACTATGTTACAATGAGTGTCGAAGGCCTATTTATTGTTGAGAAAACAATGGAAACCCCTTAACATCCAAAAAATTAACCCTAGAAGATGAAATGCTAAACTGTGGGCCCATTTTGGGTAAATTGTTACATCAACTTCCTGGGGTCATAACTTTGGCACCCGATCTCCATTTGATGCCTACAATAACTTGTTAGAAATATCTATATGAGCACTACAACTTTGGGAAGAGAAACATTGATCCATGAACCTATGTTGCTCCCAGATTTCCCAAAAAACGTCGTTTAGTGCCTGAAATCCGCTCCAGAAGTTCATGATCCAAAAAACTGCTAAAAATAGTAAATTGTTCTACAATTACACAAATTGAAAAATTGAAAGACATAGTTGTGGGGGTCTAAGTGGGATAGGTGGGTGGCCACGAACATCCACATGGATCAAGTGACAAATTCAAGAAGGGGAATTTAATCAAATAGGGGCATCAAAGTTAGTGGAAGGATATCAAAGCCCAATTTCAATATATACATCATACCAAAACCCTAGATTGAAGAAATATTCTTCAAAAGAAATCTTGGGATCATGATCAAGGAAGAAGCAGAAAAAAAATGCCAAAAACCCTAGAAGAATTTATGAGATCATCTCTCAACCATCATCTAAGGAGTGGAATATTTTTCAAAATACCAAAGAATGCTAGATCAAATAAAATTGTCATCATCTTTGAATGTGTTTTTTAAGAAATTTGTCTCTCATTAAAGCAAAGCTTTAACCTTTGAAGAACTCTAACAAAGTGATCTCTCTCCAAAATGGATCAAGGATTACTCTTGTAGAAAGAATCTATCAATAAGTAGTCTTCTATGATCTATATCACTATCAAGTTAAAGGAAAAGGCAACTAGAGAAAAATCATCTACTCAAGTAAGTATATTTATGACTTCATATAAATCTATCAAAATGTACTTTTAAAAGGGGAGAAACAAATTAGTTTGGGCTTCAAACTTTTCTACGTGGAAGAAAAGAGCACATTTAAATCTTATTGAGAATGAAGTCATTGAGCACATTAAGGGGTGAATAACCCAACCTCCTAAATATTATTCTCAATCATTTGTGAAATACATGAAAGGGGAAGTGAGGGCCTAGAGGATTGAGATAGAATCCATTAAGGGCTCTCTCATCCCATGTGTATCAAAATTAAGCACTTCAAAAGATATATATAACAAATTGGTAGAGTTGTTTTCTGTAAGTACCGCAGGAGAAGTTATCTCTCTAAGGAAATAACTCTATAAATTGAAGATTCCAGAGCAAGAAAGAATAGCCTCATATTTCATAAGGATTTTAGAAATAAGAGATCAACTTCAAGATCTGGGTGAAAGAATGTTTGCAAAAGAAATGACCATTACAATATTAAATGCACTAGGAGAGGAATGGGGCAACGTCACTTCAAGTATTTATGGGAAGAAAGGAGCCACTCCTTTCCAGGATATATGGTCATTATACAATATTGAAGAGACGAGGATAAAGGAAAAAACTAAGATATGATCAAATTAGAAAAATCAAGGATATGTTGTTATCACAAAGAGAAAAGGAAAGTTTTGTAAATTTGGTACTTAGAAAAATAAGAACATGGCTAAGATTCAATGTTATGGATGTCACGAATACGGGCGCTATGGAAGATATTTTACTAAACCTAAGAAAGATAATAACACGGTAAATAAGGAAGAAGCACATATTATCGAAGAAATGGAAGAACCTGAGATGAAGAAGCTTAAGAAGGAGGAAGAAAGAGATATCTACTATGAATGAGATAATATCCTCCACTAAAGTACTCTTCAGTTGTGTAAATTAATCTATATAGGAAGCATTCGAAATAAGATGGGATAAGTCATATTAGAAAATGACATCATGGTCGAATCATTAGAAGTAAGAGCTCATCACATCACCATAGGTAATATGAAGGAGGAAAAAAGTCTATGATAGTAAACTATGAAGGATATATCTCTTGGAAACCTCATTGAAATCTCGAATGACACTTAAGGGATAAATGAAGAATTCGTCTAGGATAAGGCTCATCATACATCAATCAAAAGGGTATCATCTGTAGAATAAGATATGAAATATCCTCAAGATCCTCTAATGGGATATTCATTGAAAGGTTCACCAATCGCCAGGGGAAGAAAGTGTTTCATCAAGAATTTCAACCTTGTGGAATTCCTGAGATGATGCTATGATGGTATAAAAGTGAAGCAGATCAATGGATTGAATCTCTTTCATAAGAAGTTTTTGAGTGGAGTCTTGATGACCCAAAGTAAAAATGGTGTATGTGTGATTACATTTGATGTTGTGCAATTCATGTCATATGGTTGCATATATCATGAACCAGTGATATATCTTGATACCATGCTAAAACTAAACAATATCCTCAAAGGGATGTAGGAATGCATGGGTCGCACATTCACTAGATGAAATCAACATAATATGTCCTCATGTGAAGTATGAGGTGGCTGATTGTTAGGCCCCTATACTACTACCGTAACCCCTTATTGTTATTAGTACAACCCACTTATTATATTTTTGTACCAATGTAGTGCCCATATTGTTTCTTTTGTGCGCCATAGAAGCTCACTATGGTTATTATTGTGCCCTTACATTATTATTGTTATGTAGGCTCTGATTATGTTATGACCCCTTAGACTCCTATATATAGAAAGGAGGTATTTTCATTTG
>APFE031478641.1:46602-61550 GCA_000404065.3 Pinus taeda | reverse complement strand
TCAAGAATAAAAAGGTTCAAGAAGCGAAAGATCACATCGAGAAAGAAGAAATGAATCCACCCATATCTTGTAATGCATTGGCCGAGATTACCAGTCCTCAAACTATTAAGGTAAAAGGACATATCAAGAAGAAAAATTCTCAAGAAGTGAAAGATCACATCAGCATCAAGAAATGAATCTGACCATATCTTGTAAAGGATTGGAAGAAATTACCACTCCTCAAACTCTAGAGATAGAAGACATATCAAGAAGAAAAAGGTTCAAGCAATGAAATATCACATCGAGAATTAACAACAAGTTCTCCAACTTTTAAAGGATAATGCCACTTCAATGCAAAATCAAACGAAACAACAGGTAGATCAACATCGTAGTTAAAAAATGTTTTGATGTAAGTGATTGGGTAATTTTACTGCTACATATCAAGAAAGCTATTTATGAAAAGGAAATGTTGGCAATACTACATGCACTTAAAAAATGGCGACCTTACCAAATGGGAAGATTCTTCAAGGATGAGGATGTGGAAGCATTGTTTTGTGCTATTTCTATTATTCAACTAGATTGGATAAACGAAGCAAGGGATGAATGGAAGAAGGATGAAGAAGTATGGCCACTTATTCAAAAGTTGCAAAAGGTTCCAATTCAAACAATATTTCCAGAAATTGAAGAGGAAGGAAAAATCATATTGGAACCTGGAGCAGTCATAGAAACAAGAACCCTACAGCTACGAAATCAATCAATTTTAGAGTATCTCATCAAGTGGAAGAACTTACCCGCTAAAGATTCCACATGGGAGGGCAAGAATTTTATACAAAAGCATCAAGAACTACTCAAGCAATGAGGACAATGTTTTTTGAAGGAGAGGGGCATATGAGGCCCCTATTATACTAGTGTAACCCCTTATTGTTATTAGTATAACCCACTTATTATATTGATGTACCCATGTAGTGCCCATATTGTTACTATTGTGCCCCATAGAAGCCCACTATTTGTTATTATTGTGCCCTTACATTATTATTGTTATGTAGGCTCTGATTATGTTATGACCCCTTAGACTCCTATATATAGAAAAGAAGTCTTTTCATTTGTATCATACAAGAATTGTTCATTTATGTAATGTAAGGGAGGTTTCCCCCTCGAAGAGGCTGAATTCTAAGGCATTGATCTATCTTTTCTATCTTTTCTTGAGTTGGTTTCATAAAACTGACTACAATAGAAGAACTCTTATTAGAAGCTCCTGGGAATGAAATGTGTGAGGAAAAGAAGGAATATATCATGTAAGATGCAACAATGGTAAAGGCAATCAACATCTTAAAGATCAAGAAGATTTGACTAGGATATCTCATTGGAAGATATGAAGGCACTGATGGAAACTATGATTGAGACTGTAAAAGAAAGAGGTCCATGAAAATATATATCTTTGGGAGATGTGCCAATATGTATGCAGGATGTTGATACAAACTAGAAGATATTAGGATGAAATACCATCATAAAGTTAATGTTTTTAATGTTCATTTCTTTATTTTTGAACAGATATCTAGATGGGATTTTGTAGGGCTTCCAAGGGAAGAACTATGAATGTCTTCGAAGATAACCATGTAGAACGATGTAAGATCCTTCCAAAGAAGATAGTATGAAGAAAGCATCATGACATGAATCAAGGCCAGATGTGGACTAATGGATCACTTTATCATGAAAGGAATAATGAAATGATTGACCCAAGGATGAGAGCGATGGATGGTTTGTACCCTATGAAGAAATCCAAAAAGATGAAGAATTCATAACAAAGAATAAATCCATGAAATCAAAGGAACGAGCTCTTCAAGATGTTGTTTTTCTTTTCTTCTCCACCTAAGGAGCTATTGTAGGTCCCTAACTATGAGAGAGCTTGGAAATGAGTTTCTTACTTGGAAGAAACTTGGAAAATTCCTAAGCAAGAGGGATCTTATGTACATGTCTTCTATATGAATGAGTAACTTCCTTTATTGGAATACATATGTCCTCCCTAATTAAGAGGGAGAGATAGACACATCATTTTGGTCTTCAGTTGTGAAGACAATGGAGGATTTTGTAATCATTTGGCATCTGATGCTCTTTGAGGATGAGATAGGGAATCCAATATAAGAGTATTAATTCTTGGAGGATTGGGAGTCAAAGGTAATAATTGGGAGTTTGGAATCCAAGATAAGAGTACTCCTAGTGGAACACAACCTTAAAACCCAGGTGCGGTATGTTCCAAGAGAGACAATGATAAGGGTGTTTATAAATCATTTTTCTCCCCATCATTGAGCTCAGATCCTGTGGAGAGATATATTTGTTAGTGAAGGCCTTAATGTGTAACAATGTTGGTTGATATGATGATATAGAGATGGGCTACCAATCCGACTCTTCTTATGAGAAATTCTTTAGATTGAGAATGACCAAGTACCATTATGAATACCTCCCTAGTTAATAGGGAGTGATGAAAAGTGTAACTAGGTTTGGTCATCATAATGACATGTTATTATGATTTTATGTAAAAGATGCAAAGAAGAAAAATTAATTATTTTAATGCTTGAATCATGGGTTTCATGAGCAAGATATTTTATTTTTAGTTAAGGCTCCCATTGAGTGCCTTTAAGGATTTCATCATCTAGTTAGTATAACTAACTCGGGTGAGCCTACAATGAAAGGGAACATTATATAAAGATAAAGTTTGCCTACTCCAATGATCATGTCGGTCTAATAGTCATGGAAAAACCACTATATATAGTAGTGCTTAACCTCATTTTGAGGACAAAAATTCAGTCAAGAAGGTATGAGATAACCAAGTGTGAAATTCATTCTAGATGGAGCCTTAACATCATCAAAGGCATAAGAAAGGATAGAAAAGGTTGTTACATGATTATGGGACTGTTTTTGGGCTAATCCACCATCACATGTCCGAAGATTACAAATTTGAAGGAGGCCAAAGGCTGCAGTCATACATGGGTGATTTATATTTGGTGAAGACTTCAATGAATGAAGCTGAGTAGAAGAGAAAGAAGTCTCCCTCCAAAAGGAGACCATTCAAGGATAAAAATACTAATCTAGGGTTTCTATTGTGAAGAAATAAATTGTAGACCTACAAGAAGATGTCAAAATTATGAAGGAAGTTGAGAAGAAGAAGAAGAAGAGAAGCATTGATCTAAGGATAAATACGAGGCTTGTGACTTGGTCTTGGAAGGGATCTAGTATCAAGGGTCTTTGTCATGGTCTTGGTATTCATCAATTAAAGGTTGGATAAGAAGATTTTTTTTGGATTTTCCTCTCAAAGAGTGAAAGGTTTTGGCCCTGGCTGATAGGCTATATACTATCTATCTTGTCTCTTTATTGTTCATGAATTCACAATTGTCTTGATGAGAAAAGCACAATAATAATATCATAATCAAGAAGTGAAAAAACACTCACAAGAAATTATGAAAGTAGAGAAATCATTTAACTACCGATGCCCTAGTTTTCTCAACATAGAGAAAGGGTTGTTACACTTGTTATTAATAGACAAACTGTTGATATCAGTTTGTACATGAAACATTTTTCATCTGGGAACATGGCCTACCTACTCTCAACACCTTTATCTCCTATCCTAATAGCATTTCTCTAAACATTCAATTTGGAATCGAAATTGAATTGGATAGATCAATACCTTTCTGACATGTCCTTATCACTTCTGATCTTGATGGATTGCTAATCCATCAGGTTCAGTGACAAGACCCACACAAACCATTACCTTCATGCCCATTCCCACCACTAGTTATCCTAAAAATTACTTGTCTTGAAATGTTTTAGCCCAAGAGCTCGCATATTCTCTACTCACTAATTCCTTTTTAATGAAAATGCCAAAAAAATATAAGATTCCAAAGTCAATGGTTACTATTATGGCCATGGAGGAAAATTTTGATAATTTTAAAAATTTTCTAAGTAGGAGGAGTATCACATGTAGCGAACAAAGACCCAGACGGATAAGTATGTATGTAGAATAAAATCATGACAACTAGGATCCGAAGGTGTTATGAATAAGTGAAAATAATTGCAATGGTGAGATGACGTTGAAATAAATTTATTGAATAGGGAAAGTTGGTGAGTGGAGAACGAATTGTTAGGGGATATTTCAAGCATTCATTAGTTATTGACTAAGGTGAACAGGACAACTAGATGATGTTGTCAAAATATTTTAGGTAGTTAGATCAACACGAGAGACTCAACAAGTTGGACAGAATCTCATTGAATGATGATAATAACAATGTTTTTAGATATATAAAAGGAGAATATTTCTTCAGCTTAGGGGTTTGAGAGGAAGGGGTTTGAGTGCAGTGGAGTTTAATTTAGCCAGTCACTCTGTCGATGAGTTCATGTGGGGATGATTTTAGTCAGCTTGGTATCTATTGTTCCATTTTTGTTTTCATTGGATTGATATGTTTATGTGTCTAAATGTTTAATGCTTGAGTCTCTATTTCACTCTCATTTCTGAATGTTTAACACAAATAGAGATAGTTAATACTTTATTGCAATAAAGTCTATACTTGTATTCTCTTATCAAGAATGTTAGGCTTGTGACTCACATTGTTGGGTATACTTTTGTAGTGCGCCATTCATCTTTTTGAAGAAGTAATGGAAATTATGGCTAGGATGCTCTTTATGTTTTCTTATGGTGTTATTTGATCTTGATATATGAGTTATGAATTGGATTTGTTTCTTTGTCTTTTGAGAGAGCATATTGTTAGATTTATGTTTTCATAAAGTATTTTCTAGCATAAGAATTAATCGTACCATTTAGAAACCTATGATCAACAAGTTGTGAGTATAGTAAAACAATTTATAAACCTAAGAATGTATATAAAAGTCTCCCATATGAATATAAAATCTTGGATCTATTAGTCCCCCATAGGCACCTTCAATGAGACATCATCCACTTCATTGTTGATTACAAAAGGGTGAGCGTTTGACAGGGTTTTATTGGTCAAGACTACATGTCAACCCAAGTCTAACGAATCTTGCACCAATAAATGGTTCCTTTGCAAGGACTAGGATCATTGTATGATGGGATTATTAGGTAAGAAGGATGTGGGATCAAGGAACCTAATGAAGGTAGAAACGACTAGGTGGCTTGATCAGAAGGAACATGATTTTGTGGTGAGTTAGGATAAGGACTAAAGAAAAATAAGAACATGGCTAAAGTGTTAAATTTTGTAAATCTTTTCCATAGAAAAAGGAGAACACAACAAAGGTTCAAAGTTATGGATGTCACGAATATGGGTACTATAGAAGATATTGTACTAAACTTAAGAAGCAAAATAATAAGAAAAATAAGGAAGAAGCACATATTAACGAAGAAATAGAAGAACCCGAGATGAAGAAACTTAAGAAGAAGGAAGCAAGAGATCTCTACTATGAATGAGATAATATCTTTCACTACAGTACTCTTAATTTGTGTAAATTATTGTTATCTAGATAGGAATCATTCAAAATAAGATAGGATAAGTCATATTGGAAAATGACATCATGGTAGAAGCATTAGAAGTAAGAACTCATCATATTACCATTGGTAATATGAAGGAGGAACAAAATTTATGGTAGTCAACTATGAAGGATATATCTCTTGTAAACCTCATTGAAAGCTCGAATGACACTTATGGGATAAATGAAGAAGTCATCTCGGATAAGGCTCATCATGCATCAACAAAAATGGTATCATCTGCAAAATAAGGTATGAAATATCTTCAAGATCCTCTAATGTGATCTTCATTGAAGGGTTCGTCGATCACCAGGGGCAGAAAGTGTTTCATCAAGAATTTCAAACTTGTGGAATTCATGAGATGATGCTATGATGGTATAAAAGTGAATCGGATCAAGGGATTGAAGCTCTTCCATAAGAAGTCGTTGCATGGAGTCTCGATGACCGAAAGGAAAAATGGTGTATGTGTTCTTACATTTGATGTTGTGAAAGACATGTCATATGGTTGCATATATCATGAACCAATGATATATCTTAGTAACATGATAAAATTAAACGATATCCTCAAAGGGATGTAGGAATGCATGGGACAAACATTCACTAGATGAAATCAACATAATATGTCCTCATGTGAAGTATGAGGTGGCTGACTACAATTGAAGAACTCTTATCAGAAGCTCCTAGGAATGACATTTGTAAAGAAAAGAAGGAATAGATCATGGAAAATGAAACAATGGTAAAGGAAATCAACATTTGAAAGATCAATAAGATTTGACTAGGATATATCATTGGAATATATGAAGACACTGATGGAGACTCTGATGGAGATCGAAAAAGAAAGTTATCCTTGAAAATATATATCTTTGGGAGATGTGCCGATATGTATGCAGGATGTTGATACAAACTAGAATATATTAGGATGAAAGACCATAAAAAAGCTAATGTTTTTAATGTTCATTCCTTTATTTTTGAACAAATATTTGGATGGGATTGTGTAGCGCTGCCAAGGGAAGAACTATGAATGTCTTCAAAGAGAACCATGTAGAAGGATGTAATATCCTTCCAAAGAAGATAGTATGAAGAAAGAAGCATGACATTAAGCAAGGCCAGATGTCGACTAATGGATAACTTTATCATCAAAGGAATAATGAAATGATCGATCCATGGATGAGAATGATGAATGGTTTCTATGCTATGAAGAAATCCCAAAAGATGAAGAATCCATAAGAGAGAATAAATCCATGACATAGAAGGAAGGATCTCTTCAAGAAGTTGGTTGTCTTTTCTTCTCCACCTAACGAGATATTGTAGGTCCCTAATTAAGAGGGAGCGTGGAAACAAGTTTCTTACATGGAAGGAACTTGAAAAATTCCTAAGCAAGAGGGAGCTTATGTAAATTTCTTATGTATGAATGAGTAAATTCATTTATTGGAATACATATTTCCTCCCTAAATAAGAGGGAGAGATAGACACATCATTATGGTTTTCAGTTGGGAAGACAATGGATGATTTTGTAATCATCCGACATCTGATGCTCTTTGAGGATGGTATAGGGAATCCAAGGTAAGAGTATTCATTCATGGAGTTTTGGGAATACAAGGTAATAATTGGGAATTGGGAATCCAAGATAAGACTAGTCCAGGTGGAACACAACCTGAGAACTCGGGTGGGGTATATTCCAAGAGAGACAATGATAAGGGTGTTTATATATCATTTCTCTCCCAAGCATTGAGCTCAGATCATGTGGAGAGATATATTTTTTTAGTGAAGGCCTTGACATGTGACAATGTTGGTTGATATGATGATATAGAGATGGGTTACCAATTTGATTGTTCTTATGAGAAATTCTTTAGATTGAGATTGACCAAGTACCATTATGAATATCTTCCTAGTTAAGAGGGAGTGATCAAAAGTGTAACTGGGTTTGGTCTTCATAATGACATGTAATTATGATTTTATGTAAAATATGTAAAGAAGAAAAATGAAATTATTGTAATGCTGGAATCATGGGTTTCATGAGCAAGAGATTTTATTTTTAGTTAGGCTCCCATTGAGAGCGTTTAGGTATTTTGTCATATAGTCATAAAAGTCTAAAGAGTTGTTGTCATGTATTGAAGGAATGTTACACATTGTAGAAGTCAATTTTGTTTTTGTCATTCACCCTCCAAGACCTTGTCAGTTGTTGGCTTATATGGGCCTGATCTAGGTTCAGAAGAATTATTTCGCCCAGAAAATAGCACAGCTACCGGCCCTTTCGGAAACCGCCCGCGAAGCATGGACTAAGGTCTCACCCGAGAGAGTAGTGGAGGGTGCTTGAACCAAGTTTCTGCATGCTTGGAATGTCTAGATGTGGTTTGAGATGTTCGCATGCCGTCCTGTATCTTCACGTTGTGCTAGATTCGCTCAGATCCAGGGAATCTTAGCTTTCTCTTACCGTGATAATTATAGATCTGCTTTATTCGATTAAGTATTATAACCTAGACCTACTTAGAGAGGTCTTTAAGAAAAATATTATTTCTTTTCCTTAGTTCGAAAATTAATATTAAATTCGATTCACAATTACTTAATAACCATATGCATGCAGATCAAAATAGTTTCATTAACCATAAAAGAACATAGCTACGATAATTCAGAATTAACACAGAATTTAGAAGAAACTTATCTCTATTACCACTTATCACCCTTACATCCAAATCTATCCTGTGGACTCAGTTGCAGAGGTCCGCGCAGACAGTTATGGACTCTTCCAGGCCACTGTGCACACAAGTGCAGAGCTTCTATCCTCTACCCCAAACCCTCGACTTAGACTTATAGATGCTCTCAGAATAATCCTTTCAAACACCCATTACATTTCAGATCTCCAAAATCATACCCAAAACTTAGCTACTCTACCCATAGAGCCTCGCTCTATTTATACCTTTTCATGGACCGCGATCCATATGCAGGTTGACTCAACCTACATTTATTTACGTTATTTTTGGGTGGACTACCCTTTTGAATTTGACTTATTACAAATTGTGCTCCACACACTTCGTGGAGTCTTTATCCTATTATTACCCAAAATTTCGGGCTTCGTGACCCATAGCCATTGCGCGGGGCCTCCACTAGCCAACAGTCCCGTAACACAATCATCGTGGCTTGTGCCGAGTCACTCAGCTAGGCCAACAGTCTTTGCATGTAGGTCAATTAGAAACTTCTGCATCTCACCTATGTTTGTAGTAAACTTGGCTGCGAATGTCTGTACCCTTTCCATATGAGCCGCTCAAGTATCCGTCTCATGTGTAGCGACTTACTTCATTGCACAAATAGCCTGCATCTATGTGGGCTTACCTTCAATGTTTGTAGATACACTAAACGCTTCATTGAGCCAGGGCTGGATACATTCTTTAAGGGTGGCCTCCTATTGTCACACTGCGTCAACTTGGGCCTTGAGCACCTGGACCTCCTTCATCTTGGCCAACTACTATGTAATAGTGACTGTCTATGCAATGCCCTGGGCAGTGTCATAAGGTTGTTGCACCTAAGTTTCTACTTGCTGTATGGTTGGATCTTCTTGGACGACAGTGAGTATCCCGAGCGACTAGCTGAGTAAACTTGAGCAGTCGCTGACAACACTATCCATTGCTTCTAGTCGAGCTACAACTATGCTATGGGGGTGTTCCCATTTGGCTAGAGGTGTGGGCGTTCGAGCCTTAACATGATCTTTGGCAACCTACAATGTTGTCTCCTCCTGGTGTCTTGCGTCCTTTGCTTATGCCGTACGAAAGCTGGCTACCATGTGATAATCCTAGTAGTTAGGGGGAGGTACCCAAGAATGGCTAGCTCAAGGATCTTAGCCCACACTTCTGTCATAGCTTGTTCTACCTCTCCGTATTCGGCAACCAGTTCATCATGCTGGAGAGCGATATATTTTATATTTTCCTTTTGTTCTGTCAAGATGTGGAATGCACAACCCTCTATGGCACGAGCTTCCTAAGTTACCTCGTCTTGCAGCAGGTAGAGTACGTCTTTGGACATAGTGGCTAGATTTAATTCCTAACTACCCTTGTCGCCTATGGTGGTGGTTCAAATAACCTCCATTGGAAATGAGATGATCTACGGTGTGTGCATGTTGACCTCCTGCGTGTCGATGTTTGTATCGTCTATGGGCTTGCAAGGGACCCATCCTTTGGGTTGCACTTTTAAGGCTTGTAACTGTGCTTTGCTCTCCCTCAACACAATATTCTGTGCAGTGATCAGTGCGGGAAATGTACTGGTGGCAACATTGTGAATAGGCTAGCTGCTCTCCATGAAGTTCTTTTCCATCACCTTCACTGTTTTGGACTTTTTTCATGCATCCGAACTGTCCTTGGTGCGGGACCGCTTGAGGTGGTCTTGCGTCTCTGTTTCATGTTGTGGGTCCTGGTCCAAATCCGGTCCTTGATCCATTGAGTTCTCTGTTTGGGTGGTATTCAATGCTCCTTCTAGAATCAGGATAGAATGAACCATTTGGGCTTTTAACAATGACTCTATAACTGCCATACTTGAAGCCCCTTGAGTAGTGCTAGTGCCTACCCACGCGATTCTTCATCCCAGTTCATGTAGCTATGTACGGAGTTCCCCCAACATAATCTGCTGCTCTGACATGGCCTCACCAACTGCCTCCGGAGCATCATCTTGAATAGTGTTCTTGATGTCAATTAAGTCTCCTTCGGTTAGCATGGTCACTTCGTTGTTTGTTTTAGATGCCTTTTCGTTCTTTCATGGCTTCGACAGCTCTTATGGTGCTAACCACTTCAGAGGTGAATCTGTGCCTATTGCTGGTGGTTCATTTGTGACTGTCTTAGGGTTTGCCTTCTGGTTGTCCTTGTCTATTGTTGACGCCGCCCCTCTTGGTGGTGTCTTTCCTCTTGCCACTCGAGCCACCTCTTGTGTTGCCTTAACTTCCACGGTGAGCTGTTCATTGCACTTTTGCTACACAACGTACTTAGATTGCTCCTTTTTCCACTTGATAGTGGCCTCGTTTTGTTTTACTGCCATTGGTCCATGACATGTCAATGGCCAGTTATCCACAATCCCATCGATAACATCATTAATATCAATAAATCAGAGTTAGTTCCATGCCTGGGCTAGGTCCTTACATGCCTTGATGTAGAGATAATGCATATCTTCCTTAAATTCAGTAATATGCTCCATGCTCTCATAGATCCCCTTGGACAGGTGGAGTAGGGTAGTAATCCACTGGCACAGATTCACGTTCATCAGTATCTAAAAGGTTTTGATATTTCGAGTTCATCCTGTGTCCCTTGTCACCTAAAGGGAAGCATATCGAGTAGCTTCTGGCCATTCTCAGTCCAATACTGGAAACTGACTTTCTTCAGGTAGGTTAGTGATAAGCAGCATGATGTCCAAGAGTGGCCATGCATAGTGGAAAGTTTTTCCCTCCTCCTGCACTTCATGGCCATTAGTCAAAAACTCTTCACAGAGAAATTGGGACCAATTTAACCGTATACCGACGGTGCATTCTTCAATCACAACTGCTGGAACCTTAGTGCCATGACACTTCCTCATTACTTTCCCTGCCGGGAATTGAGTGGTGATGCGAACTGCTTTATTTGAGATACTATCAATGACGTACCCTCACTGCCCTTTTGTAAGCTTATATTGCTTTTTTAATCATTCTATCATTGAGACATCGTTACTTCTATCAGTAATATCTCGAGGATCTCTCTCATCACAGGGAAGGTGCAAAACTTGATGAACAAGTTCAGGTATGATACTAACAAGTTTACCGATCCATAATATCTCTTCATGAATTAGACAGAGCAACTTCTTTATAGCCAATATGGTTATTGAGGGCCAGAGGAAGTTGGAAATCGACAAGAGACAAAGTATCCCAGCTTGGTCCACTTTCCGCAACCACTCCTTAAGCTGGAGCGTTATCACCATCCCTTCGACAGTCTGCTGCATCAATGCGTTCGTTGCTAGGTGGGGAAATTTTACTACATCCGCGAGATCCCAATCTTTGAAATTCATTGCCACCACAGGGCCAACCACTGATTTTTCTACTAGGAATTCTTTTGGTAGAGCTAGGGTAGTGATGACAACATTAACCTCATCTAGGTTCGTAGATACGTTCGTGTTCCCCTTGCATGGAGGCACATACTTGGGTTGTCGTACTAGCTATATAGGATCCTCTTTCGGGTTGACTTGTTCGACATATGTGGGGAAGTCTTCGGCTTCCGTATCATTGTCAATGGTAATAGTTTTACCTTTTTCATCCATTCTGAACTTTCCAAAGTGCAGGTGTCGCGGCGACCTTCTTACTGATTCTGGGATCTGAGGGTCCTTCTTGGTCCTCAGCACCCGAGGGCATTTCAGGAGCTCGATTGTTTGCGGCAATGCTTGCTATGGGTTATCGGTGGTAGGATGGTGTGCTTTGTGGATTGCTTCCTGGTGTTGTTTCGGAAATGCCTTAGACCACAAAATTTCTTCAAATTTCTTGTCGCTCATCACGCAATTTCTCATAACCCACGACGGCTTTCTAGTAGGACAGTAAGACATGGTGGTGTGACCCTTACTATGATTATATAATATTCAGAATTTAAGAGTGGTTGCTTGCCCTTCCAATAGCTCATCAATGTGATTTTGGCAGTTATTCATTTGCCTTAATTGCTTGCTTCCTGAACCATGGTGCTTTACATGGGTCATCATGTCATCAACAGTACCTGCAATGATCATTTTCCTCCTTTCCTTCATGGCTGCGAAACCCTAGGGTTGTAATTGCAGTTTTTGTGTGTATGCTGAGGTCATATTGCGCAACTTCACAACAACCTAGTTTATAGTCTCATGCCCTCTTTCAACTGCATGGAGCATTGGGACTACACCTCCTACGGATAGTCCGGCGGGTGAACCCCCCATGTGGATCTTTTGTTTCCCAACTAGCCTAGGTTGTGACCACCTTCCGCATTCGCTTGATTCTTCTAATGGGTTGCGATGTGGGTGGTCTTGTCCTTTTACGTGCTAGCGCAACCATGCTAGCAGGGTCACACCTCGTGGCAGGGCAGGAGAGCAGACCTTGTGTGGTTCCTTTGTTCAGTCCTTTATGTGACCCATGTAGGTGGCTTCTATCTGCAATTTGGTAATAGTTTTATCTAGCTTTATATTGTGTCCATAGAGTCTGTCCCTTGTTTCTTCTAACTTACCCAGCTGTACCTTTCTGCACTAAATGGCTGCTCAGAGCTACTGAATTCTGTCATGGATAGTGTCATTTCTAGGGTGAGTTGTATCCAAGAGACCCCCCTGTTTGGCCATGCTAACCTTAGTTCTGCACATTCAAACCCTTCATCATTGATGACCAACTGTTCTTCCAATGTGTACCTGGAACCGCTCCCTAGATCTTGGCTTCCACGGTGCCCCCCCTAGTACGTGCAACTTATTTTCCGACCCAAATTGTTGTTCCTGTGCTCTGTCCACCGTGTCATGCTAGACAGGCTGCCCTTTGTCAGTGCCGAGGCTCTCTACTAGTTGTTCTCTTTCCTCGATGCTTACATGTCACAGTGACTGAATCATGTTACAGTTAAGTGTCATAACTTTCTGCAAGTGGTTCTGCCATCATTCAGTCTCCTCCTTGTAATCCATTTTGCACGTGCTATCGCATTCCCACAAGGTTCTTCCACCATCCATGGGACACATCTGATCTTGGTCCTGTGTTGTTATCTAATAGATGCAATCTAGCTCATCGTCATTGTCCTCATCATGCACGGGTTCAGTGTAGCATTCTCCTTCCTTCTTTAATTTAATAATCCCCTTAATGTTCATTGCCCAATCAATTCTAAGCAATGCAAGGTAAGGATTACTATCATCAAGAATCTCTATAACTTCAAAATCGGTTGGCGTACTTACACCGCCTAGTCACTCCTTGCAGTCGACCCATTGGTAACATCTTTTGTTGGTTAGCCAGTCGTAACTAAATCGGGGACCATTGCAATGCAGGCTTTCCCATGTGCTCCCATGTCTATTTAGGTAATACATTCATATCCGAGCCTAAGTCCAAGATGACCTGATCGATTTCATATTCACCGATTTGTGCAGTCAATCTCATCTCTCGTCCAATGCACAGAGCATGCCTTCCTATGTTTTGGACTACCTATGGTTCACTGGATCTGGTGCACCAAGTGATCACTTCTTACAATCCTTGAATGGCCTTACTATCAGGCGGTAGTTTCATGGAGGTTTTGAGAAAGGTCATAATCATGGAGGGGTCCAACCCTAACTCCACTTGATCCCTTCTATCTAAGGCAGAAGCTTCTATGCCACCCCATTGAGCTTCCCTCGAGATCGTCCTTCCCTATTCTAGCTCAAAGTCATGTGCCTTTGTAGGTGTATCGTACCCCTTGTTGAGTCTTGAAAATGTCATTCATTTCCATTACACTTTCACTATTATGTCCATTATATCACCTCCATTTCACTACTATGTCACCACATTCATCCCACTTTCATTATCATTGGGCCACATTTATGTTTTTCCAATCTTTATTAATTCTAAGCCTTTTAAGTGAATTTGTGGTTAAAAATTAGGAAATAATGTGCATAATCTTATACCTAACCAATGGGTTGAGATTGTTGACATGTGTAGGTTGAAAGGAGGCTTCTAGAAGACCCTTATGTGGCACTCTAAGGCCAAATTCGAATTTGAGTGGAAAGAATCATGGGATCATGAGGATATGTGTCACATCTCCTAATTGTATTGTAACTCTAAAAAGACATGTGTCTTATCAGTTCCTATTTTGATTAGGACTCTAGAGGTAGAGGGAGAGATTCATGGATTATCATTAATGAGATGGCTCTCATCTTTTTGTATAAATAGGAGATCTCTCTACTTCATTTGTTAGTCTTATTTTTAAGTCTTTTTAATCGTTTAGTCCCTAGTTCTTAAGATTGTAGTTCTTCCTTGATGGCTTTTGAAAGCTTTGGAGAACTTTGTTGTACTTAGTACTTTTGAAGAATTTGAATAAAGCTTTGATGTTCTCAACATGGAAGGAGATGTAAAGTAGATATCATGGAGCACATTATAATGCAAGGTAGAGTAGATTTCATTTTGTAAATATTGCTTTGTAGAATGTAAGGTAAAATAGATTTCATTTTGTAAATATTACTTTGTTTTGATTTCATTACTTTCAAGTTTTATAAATTAGATTTTTCATTCATGCAATTTTAATTTATGCAAGTGTGTTTAATTTTGCTTTGATTTCATAGGGGTCCCCTACCTTGTATAGTTGTCATTTAATTTTGCATTTAATTTTGTTATGCTTATGTATATTAGCTGTACATAAATTGCTTTCAAGTTGATTGTAGATCAGTGATGCACATAGCCTTTTAATGACTAATGACATGATAGAATCATCTTGTCCTTTTGCTGAAGCAGCAAGGATACTGGGTCTCATAGTCACTAGCTCATTGTTTGGTTATTGCATTTTATTTTGATTGAACTAATGAC
>APFE031478641.1:6939-29939 GCA_000404065.3 Pinus taeda | reverse complement strand
ATAAGTTGTATAAGGTTGAAAACCAATCATTGATTGGCATGCTTATATAGAAAACACAGGGTGAAAATTAGATGTTTCTGACACCCTATATTTTGCATTTCCTTTCTGTAAAAAGTGGTGACAAAATGCCACAGTCACCCTGCATTCTACAAAAATAATTATCTCATCTCACTTTACTCTATTTTTCTTTCACAGTTTCATTTCTTTCCATTGCCATATTTCACCAATAAAATTTTCCTTTCCTAGCATTTCTTTCATCTCCATTTTCATTTTTCATCTTGCCTTATTGTCACTTACATGGCCATTTCCATTTCATTCATTTATAGGCCATATTTTACTCTATGTTTCACGTTTTGTAGTTGTCTTCACATTCTGCAACTAATTACGTTCTCCAGTTGATCCTGTTCTGTGCCTAATTTGATTCTGCAACAACAATTTGTTTATCAGTCCAAGCACAAGTGTCTAGTTGATAATAAAATCATGTATGCATGTAATTGAAGAAAAATAAACTTTGAAGACCAATCATGCCTAAAGTACCCGTGGATCAAACATCAAAATATTAGCAAGCGGAGGGTAAAAGTTCCAAAGGTAAATGCAAGAATTTATTTCAAAAATAAATTTGAAAACATAAGCTTGTATAACGTGTATGATCACATGTCTCCTTAATTAATCATCATCTAATTTGACTGCCACGATATCTCCACCATATCTTCTGCCTTCAATGACAAATGGTCCAATGATTCCTTCATAACTGATTTCCACCTCAAACTCCATAACTTCTACTTAACTGGTCCTCCAAAACTACACTTGTTAACAGTCAGATTAATGACATGACCTACTTATCTATGACTCTCCAAACCCTGAATGTTTATTTATTACATGCCAACTTTGAATTTTTTCTCTCATATTTACATAGCCATTTCGTGTATACAGTTGTTCTGTTTCCATATATTTCATGTCTATAGTCATTCTGTTTCCATATTCACAGTCATTCTATTTCCATATACCCAGCCATCCTGTTTCCATATCCATAATCATTCTATTTCCATATAACTAGTCACTCCATTTCCATATACGGAGTCATTTCATTTCTTAGACAATCAGAGTAGTTTTAAAGGGTAACCGAGAACAAAGGATATGGGACTTGTTGTTAGAACTAAGCCCGTAGGGGTAAAATACATGGAGGGGTATCCGGAAATTAAGGGGATGTTACAAAAGGATGGATGGTTATGCTTTATTGAAAAATTTGATGCCTACCACAAGGAAATCACTAAATCCTTTGCAAGGTCAATTGATGGCATATAAGTGGAAATACTGGATACCAAATTTGTAGTCACAGAATCCTTCATAGTAGAAGCAACAGAACTCCCAAGAATAGGAGAAATATGGTTTAAAAATAAAAAGTTTCATGATGAATCTTGGAAGGTGATTCTCTAAAACCCAGGTATGGATGTTATAGCATTTAGAAAGGGGATTCCAATTTTAGCATTCAGAAACAAATGGAGTAGCATGTTGTTAATATTGCAAAAATTCATTACATGTGAAGGAAGGTTTGGGTATATGTATGTTTATCATATATGTTTGTTAATGAATTTTCGACAGAATGGAACCCTCAATCTTTCCTTTTTCCTTCTGAATAGTTTGAGAAGAATGGCAACAAATGTCCAAAGGAAAGTTGAATCAATAGAAGCAACTCTATATCATCATGGGTTAGTAAAGATTCTAGTTGAATTTCATTTGAGAAGTGTAGGGGATACATGGGAAGACTTTTTGGTAAGTAATTTCTTCCAGGATGATCCAGATTTATCTAAGGGAAGTCATGCTAAAAGAGGTAGAAGGAAAAATATCAGCATTAAAAGCTCCTCACAAAAAAATGATGTTGAAATGGCTCCTAAACTAGAGGTTAGGAAGCAGACTAAGCCAAAGAGAAAAATGAAAGAAAGGGTTGAAGAAATTAATAAGGACATTCCTAAACCTTCATCACCACAAGAAGATGAAAAAATGCTTTCTGAAAGACTAACCAAGATCAAGGAGCAAATCAAGAAAAATAAGGAGAAAGAAAAGAGGAAAAAGGGCACAAAAGAAGAAACCATAAGCTTCCAAAACTTGAGGATGAGCTCTAGACTTTGAGGTAAGGTGAAGAGGGTGAAATAAAAAGAGGCCCAATTTATAAACTTAGAGGAAGAAACCCCAGTTTAGTCCCCTGGGAATATTCCATCTGAACAAAGTCAATAGAACTCTCCTCCATAGAATTTTGAAGGCAACCCAAGTAGAGCTTCTCCTGGCATAGATATCGTACAATAGAAAATATATGACTACATTGAGTCATTAGAGAAAAAGAGTACCTCAGTAGACCCAGGGACTTTAGCTAATCTAGAGTAGCCTGTCACCCCATAAGAAACTCTAACTAGCTCTCTCAAACAAGAGATCTTTGAGCTAGAAATTTTGAACACGCACATTCAAAAAGAAAATGAAACCTTGAGGGAACAAAATAAGTTGGATAGAGATATTCATGACAACACAATGCTACACTTGTGATTATGGTACAAGAAGAACAAGAAGCTGAGTAGAACACGTATTAACCTCAAATATTGGTTTCTTATGAGGAAGCCAAGGATGGTAGTTAGTGTAAAGAAAAGTAAGAAGAGGAAGTTGGATGTGTTGGCAGAAGTGTTAGAACAAATGCAATAATAGGAGTTTTATAGACATATTTGGGCACATCAATAGCAAACTTATATGCCAATGTATTAGGGCTCATCAATCCTTAAAAGAGTTGTTTCATACCCTAAAATAACATAGTCACCTAAATACATCATTCCCCAAAAGTTTCATTTGAGAAACCATCTCGAAATTGCCTAAATTAAACCATACTAACTGCTCCACTGGCAAAGTGCGATGCATACTAACTAGTACACTACCCGGGTGTGATGCAAACTATTTAGGCCTTCTACAAGGTGTGATGAGTGAGGATGGACAAATGTTTGGGACATTTGTCAGTTGATTTTTCATGGAATCTTCTACAAACTTCCCCTATGCCCCTTGCCTACCTCAATTTGCCCAAGGATGAATAAGGAATCCAAGAAAATCTCCAAGAAAGGGATTAAGCAGAAGTTCTAGGTTGGTTCCATTATCTTTGTCTTATCTGTTACACATAGAAAAAATCATTGAATTGCTTTAAATTGTTGTTTCTAGGGTAGGTGCCAAACCTAGAGGGCTAGCATTCTTTAGGAATACTAGTTTTCCCATAAATAAATTGTTGACTCCACTGGGGAAGAATAGGTGTTTGTTTGTTGTTACTATTTGTTTTATAAACTATAGACAGAGTCTGAAGTCAGCCAGGTAGCCTTCGAACTGCTCTTGCTATGTAATTTCATAATAGATGAATGATGCTTCAGTAAATCTCTAGTTTAGTTTATGAATTAAACTTTTGACTTGCAAGCACATCAAGATGCCCTTTTGGTAGCTTAGTAACCTCTCAAGACATTCTATCATACTTTGCTCATTATTGTTGATCAAAACGCACCTTAGCTCATTGAAAACGACTCGACATTTGAGCCAAAATCCATTTCAGTTGCGCTCACTGAACCATCATACTGTCTTCCACTGTGACCCAGTATCCATCATACCTCCCGAGTGTAGTAAGTGTGATGCATCTCAGTTTCTATGAAACCTAGGTGTAATGATTGACTAAACTCTTTTTCCATCTAGAAATTTAGCGATTTTGACGTTGTTTTTAGAATTTTTTTGTTGTTTTGTTGCAAATGAACAGTGCCTCATTACTGAAACTCACTTGCATCACTTAGATCAACCTCAATTACATTAGGATTAGTGAATGTTTTTTGTGTATTTGTTCCACATTTAAAATCTTTTGTCGAAAATTTGTTTAAATTGATTTCTCGCTTTGGTGAAAAAAGTGTCGTAATTGTCATTTTGTGTCGAAAAGAGAAGTGTCGTAAATTCTTCCCTCCCATGATAATCGATTAAACTTTTCTTCATGTATATTGTTTTATTTGTTTCGAAAGAATTTTTATTTCAAAATTGAAAGTGTCATTTAGAGTCTTCCTTTCTCTTTTTGAGAAAAAATTGTCGAAAATGTCATTTTGAGTGAAATATTTGAGATCTTTGTTGCATTTAGTTTTCCTTTTTGGCATTTTTTCACATTAAGGAAAGTGAAAAAAACACATGCATTTGCATTTAGAATTTGTTTATTTGTGTGGAAAAATATGATTTAGGGGAATGCACTACTGTGTGCTCTTTGCTGTTTGATTAAAAGCATTGTTATCTTCTTTCCCTAGTAGCTGGGATTTTCATTGCTCAAATAAACAAAGATTGTTTATCATTATAGATTGCATCATAGGCATTTCAGATCATCATTAGGTATGAACCATTGAAAGGAAAACTCTAAACAAGATCAACGTTAAAATTAATTTCAATGAACCTAACAACACTTTGAAACTCAATGGAACATATCTAGAGGTCTAGGCTAGTGACGTGTTCCAGCTTCATTAAAACTAGTGGCTATCATTTTCATTGAAGGTTGGGTGATTCCTCCTCCTTGATATGACAAGTGCTAGCATGGACTTGTGCTCCTTGTATTGTCATGTATATATTGGGAGACCATAATAAGCTTAAATCCTTTATCCATAGGAAACTGAGTCTGCCGCCTTATTGATCGCAATGCACTGAACACAACATTCGAGAAGATTGAATGGCGTACATAAGTCCTTTGTAATTTGTTTTTAATTTATCACCAAGCTGTATATTGCAGTTTTGATATTGATTTGGTAATCCCTGTTAGGGCCTAAATCTACCTCAGGCTTGAAAAAAGGAGGTCTAGGGTAACATCAAACAATGCTTAACCTGGTAGCTAGCCCTACCAGGTCGGGAGAGGGCTCTCTCCTTGTCAATCTCAAAGAAAATATGGCAAGTAAGGCTTGAGATGATTGGTATTAATACTAATTTTAGGCTAGGTATATGCTCAGAGGATTTTTATTGATTTTAATGGTTGGTTTCTCGATCAGATGAGTAAGATATTTTGGGTCAGGGAAATGAACACAGATTTCCAGAGGTTTCTGTGGGGAGAGGTAGGAATGTGTTTTAACACTTTGAAATGAGTCTAATGGTGAGTCTAAAGACTGGTGAGGAGCTGGAGAGGGCATGTAAAAGTCATGAGTCCTCTTCAAACAGTAGAAAGCATATAAAACTAAATAAACCCCAAGGCAGAACACTGAAACATCAAAGAATTCTACCTTTTACACTTGATTCATTTAGCTATGAAGAATAAAATATATGATGGTACACATAAAAATAAGATCACTATATAGCTGAGAAGGAAACTATTCTAATTCACATTACCACAAAAATCCCACAAAATGCTGCAAAACCCTGGTTTATTTCCTTGCCAAACTGCAGAAGTGATGTACAATAGTGCTCAATGCATCCACAAGAGTCCAACCTTTACAAATGACTTAAAAACACATGATATAGACCTCCAAACCACCTGTGCTATCCATCAGCGGTCGAATCCATGAGAAGAGGAGTTGTTTCAACCATATATTAAGTAGGAACACAAAAATAGGTAGTGGAACAACTTGCCTCTAAAACCTAGGAAACTGATTCATTCAACTCTAAACCATGTACAACTGATGTATCTACCTTATCAAATCAATTTTTATCATTTATACATCATAGTAAATCAATTTACATCATGTCACATCGTGAATTTGACCATAAGAGATAAAAGGTCAAACTAGTAGAAAACTAGGCGAAAAACAGAGTTTTTGAGCAAAATTGGGACTTTTTCTTTTTGTGCGTAGTGCCATTTTTCTATGCATAGTGCTTTTTCCAAGCTGCTTTTGGACGACTTACCGAGGTCCAAATTAGGTGCAGGATAGGTTGTTGGAAATCCTGGTGAGCCTAGTTTCTATAACAACTTGAATTTTCTGATTTGGAGTCCCTTTTCCCCTCCAAAATTGCAATCGCCCAACACAGCTTCCTCTGTGGCAAAAAAGTGGCGGAGAGGGCATTTTTTGGGTGTTTTTGGCCCTTTTGGAGGTCCAAAACGTGTCAAAATTTCTTAGTAATTTCTGAGCATGCATAAATTTTCATAACGAATCAAAAGAGAGGACTGGTGAAAAATTCAAAAATGTCAAAAAGTTCACCAAATTTCTTGAAATTTGGCATGATTGATCTATGTCAGGTGTGATACTGGGCCAATGAAGCTTTAGCCAATATTTTGAGCTTATATTGCTCTTTCTTGCTCCTCAAAGTCTTTCTTAAATTGGGCTTTAAGCTTCTTATCCTTGTTTTAAAAATTTTGTTTCGGGCCAAATAGTGATAAGCAATGTGTCGCAACATCTTCTTCTCCTTATTATCTTTGTCCAACAACTTTTCCAAATGCATGTTTTCCCTCTCTAACCATGATTCATGGTCAGCTTCAATTTCTTGCTCTAGTGAAGTTAGCTTTACCTTCCTTCCTTTTGCCAAATGATGGTTTTCCCTTATGTTTTGCAACTCCATGATAGTTTGTTTGTCCTCCAGTTGTTTGTTTTGTTGCTCAAGGTAATTAATGATCCATTTAGCCCTCTCAATGTTAAGTGATAGGGTTTGGATCTTAGCTTCCTTTTCCATGATGATCTCATCCTTGAGTGAGCCTAAATCAGTGTCCTCGTCCTCAATCAAAATGAAATCTTTGTCTTGGCCTTCAGAAGGCCCTTCATCATGCAATGGTTTCTTTCCTCTGTTCTATGTTTGCTCTGCTGAAGAAGAAGGCAAAGGCCCTTTCATCCAGGCTTAAGACAACATTTTCCTATTTTCTGGTGAAGGAAATGAGAGCCCTTCCACCCCAGGTGGAGATAATAGTCATTTGGTAGCTACGAATAGTCACATTGTGCCCTTTTCATAAGTGACAAATACTGGCACACTCGTAGTTTGAGTCTCATGAATGTCTGGCTGATTTGAAGGCCCTCCTTCCTCTTGAAACAATAATGGGGTCACCTAAGGACTTTTGGAAACCTCATGTGAAATGAAAGTATCCCATGAAATACTCAACAAGCTTAGCTTATGCAAAACAACAATCCTGATCAGTGAAAAATGATAAAGGCTACTGAACTATTAAGGAAGAAGTTTCCTTTACACCAATGTAGCCATCTTCTCAATATTTCTACATATGAAATAGGGGAGGTTCATCATCCCCACTCTAGTGAAATGCATCAATAATCTAACATGGTAAGTGTACAAGCGAGAAAACCACCCTTCACAGGTAAAAAATTTTATAATGAGCTTCATGAGCAGAGCATAAGTGTCCTGTAGGTATCTAAAATGAAAGATGCTACTAATTTGCTTTTGATAAGTAGCATTGACATAAGGCTCATAATGCTCTTTGCCCACAAGTTGTCCTTTGTTCCACTGTTCACCCACATTTGGAATACCTATTTCTACAACTATGGTTTTAGGTGTCAAAGTGATAGAAAAATTTGCTAAGTTCATCTGGCCATTGTGAAGATGAAGGAAAAATAGCCTGGCAAGTTCATGGTGGTATTTCACCCTCTCCACCATCTCACAAAACTGGTAGCAAGACTGATGTTTAAAACATGTTACTACAAGAGGGCAAGCTAGTAACTCTATGAGTGTGGTGGGCTCCTCCTGGATGTGTTTTCCTCCCTTATGTGGTTTTCTTGGTGCATAAATCTCTTGGGAGGAATCACTCACAGTTTCCTCATCCCTTTCATAAGATGAACCTATTTCCATATTTGCAAATGTAAAATGTAGAATGATGAGTATGAAGAGATTTTCTTAAGTATAGGTGACTACTGTTTTCTTTCTTGGGACTAAAAGGGTTGACTGATAGTATAAGTGAAAAGGAGGGTTTTGATGATAACAGTAGGGTTTTTATGGAATGATAGGGTTTAGGAAAAGGGAATTAGAGTTTGAGGAATAGTGGCAATTATGTATAGGGCTTAGGTTTTACTCATAGGAGGTAAGGTGAGTGTCAATGGGAGAGGGAAAGGGGAAGCGAATTAGGGAAATTTAGTGCAGGGGGATGCAATGTGGGAAAATCATACGAGGGAGTTAAAACAACAAGAATAACAAAAAACCTAGGCAATTTTGACCACACAACTTTGGGACAATTAGGGTTTCATTTTTTAAGCACTCACATCACCATCATGGGTGACAAAATCTCTTTCTAGTGCAAACGAGAGGATATACTTACTTGTAGATAGGTTGTTTGCAAATTTGGAGGCTAGGAAAGCCGATGCAATGAGCTTCTGAGCTTAGCTGACAGATGTGCCATGTCAACACCCAGGTGCGTAGTGCACTTCTTATGCGTAGCACGCATTGAAATTCCTTTACAAATCATATGACTAGTGCGTGGCACCTCACAAGAGCGTCGTGCCAGTGCCCAGGTGCGTCGCACTCGTGAAAACTGGAGTTTTTGCTGCAACTTCCACTTGTTTCTCATCAATTATGATTTTTCCTCTTTCTCTCTATCTTTAGTGTAAATGAGGTCTTCTAACACAGAGGATCACTTTATATACATTTTGAATTTAATTTTTCATTTAGAAAAAACCCACTCTCTAAAGTTTCCTTTCACTTTCGTTTTAAAACCCCTGTTTTTGCAGTTCGGTTCTTTTTTGTCATTTGATGGACATGATGATTATATGTTTTTGTTTATTTTGCATTAGTTGGAGTGTTCGAGTTTGCAAAGTGACCAAGGGCTGTAGACGAAGCTTTATTACATATGAAAACATTAAAATTATATAAATTTGTAAAAACCATTTATGAAGCAAATCATCAATGAAGTTTGTGATTTTATGAACTTATTAAACATCCTCATGTGCCTGCTAACCTCTTATTGAGCTTTTGAAGGCCATGGTAGCAAACCCTACACCTAGTGAGACTTGAAAACCCTAAAATGACTTTTGCAAGTGTAATGATAAAAAATGACTGTAAATGATCTGAACTTGTGAAAATAGGCCAGCTGGTAAAGACCATGAGGGAAATTTGATAATGAACCACTACCATCAGTTGATCCATGACCTAATGGAATGTAGCTAATCGGATGGGGCACCTAAAATTCATACAAAAAGAGAATTTGATCACTGATGGAGGGATGAAGATACTGACACTAACAATCCCTCTGTCTAGATTTTCCAGAGTAGTCATTTTCATTCCTTTTCGACTCTTTAAAAGAAAAGGTCCATCTAAGCACTTCTCCTTTCAGACTCATTAAAAATCGAAGGAGACTAGAGTCATCTTTAGCTTTTTCTCGACTCTTAAAAACTGAAAAAGCCATGTTGTGTCCAAGCGTCATTAAAATTAATTGAATTCAAAATAACATCCCTATTCCTTAGTTGATCTTATGTTGAGACATATGGCAACAAATCTGGAGTCCATTGATCAAGGAATCCCTTTTGACGGGAATCCTAGTCCTTTTCCTTCTTTTGGAAACATTGGTTCTCCTTATATGGCTACATTATCCCTTCCAGGATTTACCATTGCCCTGGTAGTATGGATGTTTTCAACCTCTGTCATTCAAAATGTCATGATTTATCCACAATCAAGTACACCTTCAACTGGACAAAATCAAGTTGATCTTGAAGTTGACCCTTTACGTTCTTCCTCATTTGTTTCTTCCTCCCCTTCTTCCTCTTTGCTTGGTGAAAGTATTGATAGTAGTAACTAGGAGGCTAAGAAGAAGAAGAAAGGATAGGAGAAGAAGAAGAAGCCAATTTAGCAAGGGGGAAACCAAGCAACCATTGCTTTGAATGCAACATCTAATGAAAATCCATTCATTAATCTTCACAAACCCAAATATCCATGCATAATTTTTGTGGGAGACCATTTTCATCGAAATTTTCCTTACTGTCCTCGGATCTTGAAAGAATGGTCTTCGTGTTCACACCATCCCGTGTCATCAACCTCTGGAGACCATGTTGGTAATACACCACCAACTAGTGATAGTAAAGTTCATGGACAGAAGGGAAAGGTCGGGATTCCATGTAGGTTATGTGAAGGTAATCATTCCCTTCACCTTTGTCCCTTTTTGGATGAAGCCAAAAGAGTGTTGGATAACCATCCTACTTCACCATAGCGACTTCCATCTGGTTATAGGAAAATCTCCCTAAATCCTTCACTAGTTGAAGAACCAACTAGCCAAAATCAACTGTCGGTTGAAACCACTCTCTCTGAAAGTGAATCCTATGAGTCTATACCTGATCAAAATCAATAGGTTGAGGTGACAGTTGACCCAATTTCACCTTCAACTAATCGTAGCTTTCCTGAAGAGAGTTAAAACAATACCGTTCAAGTTCTTTTTGTTAGCTCGGATTCTAACGACCTTGGGGGTAATCTGCTTGTTTCATTAAGACAGGAGGAAAACCCCCCAATTCTCGTAACTCAAGGGGTTAATTCTCCCATTTCTTCGGTACTCCCTCCAAGTAGTCTAGTCACTTCCTTCTCATGTGCCTTTATAGATCATAGTACAAGTTTGTAAAATGATTGTGTCTGGCACTATTATAGATGAAGGTGCAACAGTGAGTATCCTTTCCTCAACTGCTTGGAAAGCACTTGGTTCACCACTGCTTGTCCTATTACACAGAAGCTATTAGGCTTTAACAGAGGAACCAATCGATTGTTATGGATCCTTCCTAAGTTACCTATCGCTTTGGGAGGAAGGACCACTCATCTGAATGTGATGGTAGTCCCACGACCTTTAGACTACAATTTGCTTCTTGGGTGTGACTATGTTTATAACATGGAAGCTATTGTTTCAACACTCTTACAAGTGATGTGTGTCCCACATGAAGGCAATATTGTCACCATTGACTAGCTTTCATTTCCCAGTCCAACGGTATCATCCCTGCCACGGGTTAATTATGTGGCAACTTGTTCCATACCTACATCTACTGGCAATCAATTCAATGATGTTGTACACCATGCACTGGAGGCATTGGAACCATATTTCCCCTTCATGACCTCTTACAAGTTGCGATCGGGGAGTCGAAGGATAGGTCATTGTCATGTGTCAACCTCGTGGAAAAATGAAACTGAGGATGTGAGAATAATTCCTTGTCTTGTGTGAAGCTCATTTAAAAAAAAATTGAAACAAGCACCCCTGGAAAAAAGTTCAAAGTTGAGTCTCTGATTAGATCACATAAAATCCCAATCAATTGTTTCACTTGATCTCGTGAAAGAACCTTTATTCCACACACCTAATAGCCATGAGTAGTCTACTTAGGTGAATGTAATGAAGCTTGGGGCGCATGCACCTAGTGGAAAAATAAGTTTCCTTGAAAATAAGTTTCCCTGTAGGTTACGTGAAGCCATTCACGTTTGTCTATCTAGAAAAAGCTAAAGAGGTGTTGGATAACCATCCTGCTTCACCGCAGTGACTTCCATTTAGTTACAGGAGTCTCTCCTTTTCATCATGATAGGGGCATGTAAACAAATTCAAGCATATTTTTCCATTTTAAGCTTCTGTAAAAAGAAAACTGAAGCCAAGCATAGTTTGTTTGTTTCAAGCTTGTGTAAACATGAAACCAAATCCAAGCATATTTCCCCATGGTTCAAGCTTGTCTAAAAATGAACCTATTTTCAATTTTTAACCCTTGTGATTGCCATTCTATTAGCTTTTTGAGCCTTGGTTGTTTTTATCTCATCACCACCATCTCTATGGTTGATCATACGCTTTCACTTAGTTGTTTTACTCATTTTGAGGAATAGTTGCAATGAGTGGTCTTATTAGCTAGCCTCTTCACATAAATCAACTCGTTTTGAGAAGTTCCAAAATCACCGGAATCAGTTGCTACCCTAGATACCACTCGTTCCTCAAAATAGAGTCGTCTTCAAACCATTTTCAGACTCGTTAATTATGAAAATATTGTCGAGTGCTTGTCTTTTCAAGCTCGTTAAAGTATTGGAAATGTCATCCCTCCTGTATTATTTTATCCTTTCTCAAACCTGAGGGATTACTTTATGAAAAATAACTTATAGAGTTTTATTTTTGTTGCTTTCCAAACTATCTAAACATGAAAAGGACCAAGTTATCCTTGTCGTTAAACACATTAAAACAATAGCAACAAACTCGTCCATCTAGACGAGACTGAGTTTCATTGTTGCTAGACTTGTTAAAACATTAAATAGTGACAGGTTTGCCTGAAGGCTGAATTATGAAACAAATATAAGTCATCCTCCTCAATCTTGACAAAAATAAAGAGGTATTGGTTAGCAATGACTGGGGAAAAAGGGGAAAAGCTTGAAGAATTTATGCTAGCAAGTTGCTCTTGAACATGACACCTTCACTCCATCTCCATTATTGAGTTGGGTTGGGTTATGCCGTTCATCTAGTCATCACACCATTGGTCTTTCATACGATCCATATTTTGGGGTTAACGCTACCAATTCATCTCAGTGTCACCGACATGTTCAAGAGAAGTCATTCAATTGAGAAAACCACCATCCAGTTAACATCTCATACACTGCAATACCTCCAACCTTCATTTTTTCATGACCACCAATCCTGAACCTTGTGTCATCAGTTCGTTTTCACATCCAGAAATCATTTTCTTTGGTTCGTGTCGTAGATATGGGATACATCAAGGTCATCCTACAATGAGTCACTTCTTGTCGACATTAGTTCATTATCCAAGAAGTTTACTTACAAACAACCCTTTTAGTGCTTTGAAGCTTACATACATCAATCGCAAGCTTCTCACATGCGACAATAGGTTGACATCAATGGCCTGCGACCGAAAGATTTTGCGTGGTGTTCGACGTCGGATCATGTATTCACACCACATGAATTGTAATCTAGTTTCTTGAGGATAATTATCATTATCAGTGATTCCTCTCGCGTCTGTTAACAACTCACATCATTAGTTGGTAATCGGGCATTGTCTTTCCATGTTTGACTTCAGAACATCTCTTCACATGGCTGTACTTATACATCGAGCAAAGATTGAACGAGTTTGAAGACCCCTAATCTAGTTTCATCCGTTTAGGCTACAATATATTCAGGGATATAAAACATCAAATGTACAAAGGCTCTACAATACATGGCCATCCTAACCATCGATTGTGACTCTATATATGTAGAATCACGAGTCTGTATCTGTAGACGACTATCTGATCTATGTATATGAAATGAAATTTATAAATTTGAGCATGGGAATGCCTCCCTCACCTAGATCATGAAAATTATACTATGATGATGTATTGTATTGTAACTTATGCAAGTCACCTTCCAGTTCGAAACTTTGGATCCTCATGATAAAGCATTTCACCCAACATGATTGTTTATGACCTCATGCTTTAGGGGGAAATTGTTATAGACATATTTGGGCACATCAACCCCAAACTTATATGTCAATGTATTCCGGCTCATCAACCCCTAAAAGAGTTGTTTCATACCCTAAAAGAACATAGTCACCTGAATACATCATTCCCCAAAAGTTCCATCAAAGAAACCATCCAAAAATTGCCTAAATTAAACCATACTAACTGCTCCACTGGCAAAGTGCTATGCATATTGAGTGGTACACTACTAGGGTGTGATGCATATTGTTTAGGCCTTCTATAGGGTGTGATGGGTGAGGATGGATAAATGCCCCTGACATTTTTCAGTTGATTTCCCATGGAATCTTCTAAAAACTTCCCCTGTGCCACTTGCCTCTCTGAATTCACCCAAGGATGAATAAGGGATCCAAGAAAATATCCGATCCCTTCTCTTGATGAACCCATTGTAACAAGTGGAATGACACTAATCAAACCCCATGGATGACTCACACCCTTGCAAACATCTATAAATGGAACCCTCATCTAAGAAATCTAGAGGCTGGAATATGGTGAAGTGCAAGAAAGTCCTGATAGTTTGTAATTGAGGATAGAGCATTGTATTGTTGGAGTGATCTTCCTATTTCATGAGTTGAAGAGGGATTGAAGCTAGGAGGATGATGCTAGATCAGACAACTGGGTTGTAATTCTTCCTTCTATTAATAAAGCTCTTCAAGTTTTCTTCGATATGATTCTGCAATTGTGAATGTTATCATTTGTGAATGCTACCATTTGTTCATTACATATCTTATTCTATGATTTTTGTTGTTGTACTTGTGCAAGTACTCTCCAAGCATGTTAGGTATGGTTAGGAGTTGCAGGATCTGTCAAAAGGGAGAGAGATCAAGCAAGGGATTAAGAGGAAGTTCCAGATTGGTTCCATTATCTTTCTCTTATATGTCACACATAAAAGAAATCATTGAATTGCTTTAAAATGTTGATTCTATGGTAGCTGCCAAACCTAGAGGGCTAACATTCTTTAGGAATACTAGTTTTCCCATAAACAGGGAGGAAGTTAACAATTTTGATTGCATGGGGACATGCAACGATTTTGCAATGGGGACATGCAACGATTTTGCAATGGGGGTATGTTGAGCCTAAAAACTGCCCTTTTCTTAGCAACTCTTCTCATCTCTTTTCTTTGATTTTCCATGAAGAAATGCATTCCTATCATTAGTAACCAATATATATTTCCTTAAGGAGGACATTTAGTTATTTACATGTTATGTTTTTATGTTCTGCTATTTGAATAAATTTTTTTCTTCTAGCTACGGAACACAGCGTAGACCTAATCGGCTATTCCGCAGCTACTTCCATGCTTTAACAGGTTCCCGGTGTTAGAAGGAGAAACTAACTACATGGGCATGTTGGAAATTATCATGAGATGGACCGTGTCCTATTCACCTAGCCTAGGTTGACAAGGAAGATGGTACAAGACTCCGGTCAATCGAGAAGTCAAACATAAAGACCGAAGGCAACAAGACTCCGTTTCGTGGATAATTAACATGTTTCATAGTGATGGGAAGTGTTATCCGAAATCACTTCCTCAACCCATGGATTCCGACAACCATCATTTTGGATTTAAGCCTCCAGCAGCCGAGGAAGAAAATTTGGTGTGCCTATCTTCTATGTGTTTTTGGTTGTAGCATATTTTTCTCCACATACAGTTGCATAATTTTCTTATAAATACCTTTGTAAAGAACTCGGAAGGAGTTCGAATTTCCTCATGTATTAAGCTTAGACTTACTATTCTATAATTTTGAAAAAGTCATTTTCCGATTTTAATATGAAGACCACATGTTTTATGGATATATGGAGTTTCTTGGAGATTTAATAAGCATGCATCACCTAATCAGTTGCAGAGGGCCCCTACGCTGATTGAGGTTTTATTTCATTTAATTTTGTCTTCTCTAGCTAAAATGTAAATTCATAATTTCCTCTCATAGTGTTCATAATAATTTTCATACTAACCTTGTTTGTAATGTAATCCTTATCATTTTCTTACTAATGCATAATAGCTTCTTTCAATGCATAATAGCTTCTTTTTGTTTAATTTATTTCTAGTTTTTATCAGTAGTTAGAAGTGGAAATTCAATAGTGGAATGTAGTTTGTTTCATTTACTATTTCACTAGTCTTTAAGTTTTCAATTACACTGATCCATGCCATTACTCGTCTTGCCATTTTATTACTAGTTTATCGACTCATGGTGTTAATGAATGTTTCTGAAGAGCCATTCTAGTCGATAAATCATCTTAAACTATGTGGTTGAATACTTCATTCATGCAATGAGTCTTTTCTACATTTTTGCATTTATCTTCTCTTACAATAATGAAGTATAGAATTCCTCAAAATGTCATCACAAGAAGGCTTTTATCCCAAAATTGAGAGGAAGGGTAACGAAGTACTTCATTTAGTTATGTTTCCATAATAGATTAGACATTAGTTGCAATTTCACTTTCAGTCTAAGTATTTCATTTAGTTTTGTTTCCATAACAGATTAGACATTAGTTGCAATTTCACTTTCAGTTCTAGTATTTCATTTTGTTTTGTTTTTGTAATTGATTAGACAGTAGTTGCAATTTTACTTTTTACTTTTTTAGTTCATGATTTGGAAATAATGATAAAAGCAGAAATAGAAACTCTGTTTTCATTTCTTGATTAAACTTTGCTCCCAAATCATACTTAAGCTCTTTTAATCCTCATTTCTTTAGGTTCTTAGAAATCTTTAGAGAAGTTGGATTTAAGATTTTTGTTATTTATATTAGGGATTAAAATACAAAAAACCCCCAAAACAATGTAAAACACAAAAAAATGAAGTAAGAATGGTAATCTAGCATAAACAATGCACTACACTTAATCAATTTCTGATACCTAGATTGATAACTTATGTAGAGCAATTTAGGACACTAAATTGACCAAACAATAACCAACATTGTTGAACTGTTGAAGCTTAACTAAAATTATGATGACACTAAACACTAATGATGACACTTGAACACATGTACAATTGAATCAACGAAATCGTCATGGATCACTCCTCTCCACTTGAAATCTTTTGGATCAAAAAATTTTGACTAAACAATTAGTCGATGAGGGTAGAACTCCCTCTCTCTTAACCTCACGATGTACTAATACATTTGATCAATAACATACAAGTGATGACCCTGATGATGATGACCATGGCACTTTTTGATTTGGTGACATGTTTCATCTATCTGTAGTATTAACAACTTGCAACAATGGGAAAACAACATGTTATTAACATGGCAATTGAATTCTTTCCATGAAGAACCATGAGTTAGTGATTCAAAGTCTTTGAAAGCAGTCTCTACTAAATTTTGTTTAATACCATCAACACGTATAGACAATCTATTTTGAGGAATGAAAAATATTATCAAAGATACTTTTTCCACCAAACCAGCTAATTGACTTATCATACTTTCTCGATTCCTGTTTACTAAGTGAACTTGCTACACTGAATCTATCCAACTGTAAGGTGAAATTTGCTGCAACTTAGTTTGATTTTGAAAGTATTGATGTAGCTATTGATTTGCTTCAATCACTTTTCCTTCATTTACTACATGATGTTTCCATTTATTAGCACTTTCCCCTGATGCATAAGTTCCCATTAAACACTTCGACACATCTTTAGAAAAAGCTTTGATATGAAAACAAATACATTTCCTCTCCACTTGAAAAGAGGTTTGCACACTGTTCGATACATGACATGGTGACACAATATAAGAGAAATCAAACAATGATTTTCCCCAATACTAGCATGTATCCCTGGAACTATTAAGTTACAAACTTAAACTAAATTGATTCATTTTGACATCAGGAAGAGGTGATTTAGGCACAAATTGTAATTCATGTTGTAATCCCTGCTTATGGATAAGTTGTTTCCTTTTACATAGAATTGAACAAGTTTAAATCTCTTTAAACAAACCATCTTTAAGCTAAGTTTCATAACTTAAACAAGAATCATGTTGATCCTTTACACACATGATTAAAGACCTCTGTTTTGAACTTATTAATCGCTTCATATGATTAACATTAATTGAATTCAAGTGATTTTTAATTTGATGTGACCCAATAATAAATTCAACCTCATCTCTCTTAAGGTGATATTTATGTTCTCTCCTGTAAAATACTGCATCTCGATCATCAATATAACGACTCCCTAACACAACTCCACATATGTCTACTGGAACCACATCTAATTCCACTTCATCAATGTAATTAGCTGTTATAGAAAATTTTAATCCACACTATTTGGTGACTTTAATTTGAGTTGATTTATTTAGCCATCCTAATGGGTAAGGTCTTGGACGATTCCGTGTTTCCAAAAAAAAACTTTTAACAAAATATTCAAAGATTAAATTTTCATGTGATCCATTGTCAAACATTATATCTACCACTGTGTGCTTAGAAGTTATCCTTATGTTAAACAATTCAACTCTTTTATCCTCATGTGAAGGATTTATTTTTGAAGATAATGTAATAGTTTTTGAACTTGAACTAGTTTCAGAAGCTTTAGTAAAACTAACTCCATAGTCCAAAATTATGCATGGGGATGAGTTTAATCCTTATGTTCCTATGCTACAGGAGCTGGATCCAACGTTGATGCCCTTGGCATGCCATACAACTCCAAAATGCAAGGGATGTGGCTGTCAATTCCATCCATCATGATATTTTGTGTTTTCTCCATGTGCTTGTAATTCGGCATTCCCTTAATTGTCACCCCCATACCCACGGATATCTGCTCCATAGCATTACCTAGTAGAATCTTCATTAGCGAGTATAGGTACAGTGTTTTTTTAAACTATGTGATTGTCCTACTGGTATTCAATTATCCATCTCTTCCTGGTCTCACTTTCTTACTTTACCTCCTCTTCCCATTTTTCCAACAATTTTTGAATCCCAGCATCTATCCCCTCAGTGTTTATCCATCTCTTCTTGGTCTCACTTTCTTTCTTTACCTCCTCTTCCAATTTTTCCAACAATTTTCGAATCCCAACATCTATCCCCTCAGTGTAAGCCTATGCTACTTTAGTGATGAGGTTCTCTGCTGATCTCTGACCCTTAAATTTCCAATCTCTCCTGCAATGCCCATTTGATACGTGTCGTGTCTGATTCCATTCAGACATCCAAGCCATGGCTATTTCTTCTAAAACAAACCCCTATCTCCCAAAAGGATTGTGATAGGATTCGATTTCTTTGGATGGAGAGTTGTACGAGAATGGAGAGAAGGCACCTCAGTAGTACTCAACCCATTAAGGGTAATTTCTCTCAAAGAGAACGTGTTAGAAAGACATTCCAGTAAATGCAAATCATCGCAAGAATTTAGCATCAAAATCATTGCCAAGTATTTCTGCTAACAAGAAAAAGTGAATATAAAGAATATAATTCCGTTGGATAACATAAATTTGAAGGTTAGAGAAAAGAGTCAAAATTGCATATTGTACCTTCCATATGTCTACGACTTCATGAATTGTAACAATGAAGCTTATTCCTCATGGAAAACAGAGAGACTATTAATGCTCGAATGTTATGGGAAATGTTTTTGCGGGGGAACCTCCCCTAAAGCAGTTCTTGAATATATTGTAATGCTATTTAAAAAATGGACAACCAACTCTATATGATCCCAGTAAGTCGCATATCATAAATAGCAATTCAGAGTTACAGTCTGGGAAGGTTCGGTGGAAAGGTTTAGCACATAGGATGCAGGTGGAATAGTACCATAAAAAAGGTGTATTTCATATCAGACCCTACAACTTCTCAACAGTGCTTGAGCTCCTTGCTTCATAGAACAACATTTGTAGATTGTTTATGTTGGTAATTGCAGATATGACCTACAACCATTGATGGATATCCTTGCTTCATAGAACAACATTTGTAGATTGTTTATGTTGGTAATTGCAGATATGACCTACAACCATTGATGGATATATAAAGACAATGTAAACGATGCTACTAACAAAATATGGAGCTGATCCTCCAGCGAATCCGTTGCTTCATGGAACATTCAAAAGTGGTGCACCATAAAATTCATGAATAATTTAAACGGACACTATAGGAACTCTGGGGCTGCTACACATGTCAAGTGGAAAGCAGAAGGGTGCCTAATGTTGGGGATTTTTCTGGCAAAATTCCAAAAACACAAAAAATACAAGCACATAGAGTCAATGCTCTGTTTTCTCTACTCCAGGATCTTTTGTGCACAGGGAAGCTTTAAAAAAGAATTACCGAGAAACAGAGTATTGCACCACCATAAAAGATTTTGTATTCATTAAAATAAAATTACTGATACATATTCATCCTCTTTCACTCAGAGGGATTCACCAAACATTACAAAAGAAATTACTCTGTCTCCTTTGAAATTTTACACCACTGTGTGTAAAAATTTCATCCTCTTTCACTCAAAGGGATTCACCAAACATTACAAAAGAAATTACTCTGTCTCCTTTGAAATTTTACACCACTGTGTGTAAAAATTTCATTTACATTCACTGCTCGTGTGAAAACAAAGATTACAAGGATTTACTGTTTTACCTTTTCACTGTTGTGTGAAACAATTCATGGTTTTGATACAAACCTCCCCCTGGTTTTCTTCATTCACATATTTGCCTTCGCTCCTGCACTGCTGTGCGTTTTTACATTTCTTACACATACCAATAAAATGGTCAACAAACATATGTTTTTACTTGTTCTATTAAAAAGAAACTTACTGCCGTAAAAATTAAAAAACAATAAAATTAACACTATATGACATAGCCCATGCCATTATTTAATTTATTCCCATACTTGCCGTAAACAAAAATTTAATAATCCACCTACGCATATGACAGTTCTTTTAATAAAGGTATGGTCAAAATGCAACTTGAGTTTACTCCACGCTAAGCCTTTAATGTTTCCCGTATGCAGGCTCAGATGCACGTCAACCGTTGATTTGCCCTCCTCGAATCGAACGGCTGAGGTGAATATCAGAAGGCCTTTTTCACCGATCTTTACTCCACACAATATTTAATGTTGGCCGTATGCAGCTTGGAGCAATCAACGACAGAGAATGCTCGGGCAGATCAGATGAAGGAAATGAATATCAGAAGGCTTTTTTGGTCGACATTTACCTTCCGATAAATGTCAGAGGTTGATGTCACGCCTCATCCACGCGTCAGCTCCAAGTTGTATCGGAGCTCTTGTGTACGGAAACTACCTTCAACCAAAAGCGGTGCAATATGCCTCAAGCAGGTTTGTGGTTTTGCTGGGTGGTTTTGAGGTGTATTAAATGCTGGCCCGTGCGCGGTTGAAATTACAAATTCAACACTCCCTTTTAATTTCAACTGCTGGGCATTCGGTCATACCCAGACACTTCCTCAAAAATTCAAAGCTTTTCTGATCTAATGGCTTTGTCAAGATGTCTGCAACCTGTTGTTGAGTCCTGCAATGTTCTAGGACATTTTCTCCATTGTTCACCAATTCTCTGATGTAGTGAAACCTTGTATCAATGTGTTTCGTTCTCTTATGAATGCTGACTTCACGTCCATCTGGTAGACTTTCCATTTGTTTTGTGCTGCTATGGACAACACTGCTCTCACGGTTTCCATTCTTGCAACTGGAGCAAAAGTCTCCTCATAATCTCTCCCATACTGCTGCTTGTGCCCTTTGACAACCAGCCTTGCCTTGTGCCTTTCTATCTTGCCTTCAGCATTGCTCTTGGTCTTGTAAACCCATTTCACTCCAATGACTTCTTTACCTTTTGGTAGCTCAACCAAATCCCATGTTTTGTTTCTTTCTATGGCATTCATCTCCTCATCCATAACTTCTATCCATTTCTTATCTTTAATTGCATCCTCGAAATGAATAGGATCATCAACATGACAAAACAAGGCAAATAAGGAATTCATTCCTTCATCATAAATATCACTTAGATTTCTAAACTTCTTACCTCTTTCATTTGGTGTGCAAGTGCTTGAAGACGCACTTGAATTTCCTCCTTGTGTTGTGCTTGGAGAAGCACTCTCATTTATCCTCAATGGTGTCCTTTGTTGTCCTTGTGTTGGCATTGCTGTTTGGGGATGCATTTCAGCCACCTCCTCATCATCTTCATCATGAGACAAACAGTTTTTAACATTCACTTTTTTCTCTATACTTCCATCCCAAGCTTCCTCTTCAATGAATTGAACATCTCTGCTCATGAAAAACTTCTTGGTAGATGGGATATACAACCTGTAGGCTTTGGATTCCTCACTGTATCCAATGAAGATACATTTCTCCCCTTTGCTGTCCAACTTCCTCCTTAGCCGATCTGGAATGTGTGCATAGGCCACACATCCAAAAACTCTCATGTGGGTGACTCCTTTCTTTTTCCCACTCCATGCTTCTTCCGGCACTCTATTCATCACTGCTTTTGTAGGACACCTGTTCAAAATATATGCTGCACAATTTACAGCTTCAACCCAATAATCATTTGGCAAATGCTTTGCCTTCAGCATGCTCCTCGCCATAACCATGATGGTCCTGTCCTTCCTTTCAGCAACTCCATTTTGCTGTGGGTTGTACCTAGTTGTGAATTGCTTATGAATTCCATTTTCTCTACAAAATGTTAGAAACTCCTTGGAGATATACTCACCTCCTCTATCAGTTCTCAGAACTTTAATGTGCAGCCCGCTTTCGTTTTCCACAAGTGCTTTGAAATTTCGGAATTTTTCAAACACTTCACTTTTGTTTTTAAGGAAATAGACCCAAGTCTTTCTTGTAAAATCATCAATGAATATTAGGAAATATTGACTGCCTGCTAATGATGCATCTTGCATCAGTCCACATAAATCTGAGTGGATGATCTCTAAGGGTGCCTTTGCCCTTATGCTTTTACCTGATGGAAAACTTTCTCTATGTTGTTCCCCAAAATGCAACCTTCACATAGGCTGTCCGGTTTTTCTATCAATGGTAATCCTTTCACCATTCCTTTTCTGCTTAACAAGTTTAGACCTCAAAAATTGAGATGTCCAAATCTCAAGTGCCACAACCAATTTTCATCCTTTGGCACACTTTGGAAGGCCTCTTGGGTAACTGCTGCAATTTCATTTTTGTTTTTCAAATCTGCCCTGATCCTAAGAGGGAACATCCTGTTCCTTGTCATCTTCACTTCAGCAATGCATAGTTTGCTGGGTGCTATATCCATGATGGTACACACATCATTCACAAAGAAAACATTGTAACCCTTTTGAACAAGCTGTCCAACACTCAAGAGGTTACATCTCATTCCAGGGACATAATACACATCTGCTATGGTTTTCCTTTCTCCTTGATTTATAAATATTTTTACCTCCCCTTTTCCCATAACAGAAACTTTGCTATCAGTTCCTAGTGTGACCTCTGATTTCATATTTTTATCTAAGGCAGAAAAGAGAGCTATATTTCCTGTCATATGGTTGCTGCAAACTGAGTCTAAAAACCATATGTCTTCACTATTTGTTTCAACCATGTTACAAGCTAACAACACATTAGTTTGGCTGATGTTCTCTCTAGTAACATTTGCATTTGTCTATTACTCATATCATGCTGCTTCTTCCTACATTCACTGGCATAATGCCATATTTTTTACAATAATAGCATTGGACATTGGATTTTTCATACCTTTGTCCTTGAGCATGATGTTGTTCTCTTT
>APFE031478630.1:0-13255 GCA_000404065.3 Pinus taeda | reverse complement strand
TAGGGTAGGCTAGTAGGCTAGGCTAGGCGAACCTAGAATAGGCAAGACAAGAGTAGGTTAGGCCAGACTAGGCTAGGGTAGAGTAACTTAGGTTAGGCTAGGCTAGGCTAAGCTAAAGTAGCCTAGAGTAGGCTAGGTAGGCTATTAGGCTAGGCCAGGCGAACCTATAGTAGGTTAGACAAGAGTAGGTTAGGCTAGAGTAGGTTAGGGTAAAGTTAGGTTAGGCTAGGCTAGGCGAACCTATAGTAGGTTAGAGAAGAGTAGGTTAGGCTAGAGTAGGTTAGAGTAAAGTTAGGGTAGGCTAGGCTAGGCTAAAGTTTGCTAGGCTAGGGTAGAGTAGGTTACGTTAGGCTAGGCTTCAATATGCTAGGTAGGTTGTGCTAGAGTAGGATAAGCTAGGCTATGCTAGAGTAAATTTAGCTAAGCTAGGCTAGACCACGTTAGGGTAGGTTATGCTAGAGTAGGATAAGCTAGGCTACGTTAGAGTAGGCTTGGCTAGGCTAGGCTAGACTATGTTAGGTAGGCTATGTTAGGTGAGGCCAAGCAAAACTAGGTTAGGCTAGGGTAGGGTAGAGTAGGCTAAGCTAGGGTAGGCTAGGGTAGGCTAGAGTAGGCTAAGCTAGGGTAGGTTAGGCTAGGCTGAACTATGTTAGGTAGGCTAGGGTAGGTGAGGCCAAGCTAGACTAGGTTAGGCTAAGGTAGGCTAGAGTTGGATAACCTATGGTTGGGTAGGCTAGGCTAGGCTAGGCTAGAGTAGGCTAAGGAAGGTTATGTTAGGGTAGCCTAGGGTAGGTGAGGTTAGGTCTAAGTAGACTAGGTGAGGGTAGGGTAGGGTAGCATGTAGTAGGGTAAACGAGAGTAGGCTAGTATAAGATAGGTTAGGTTAGGCTAGGTTGGTAGGTTAGAGTAGGCTAGGCTAGGCTAGGTTACGGTAGTCTAGGGTGGCCTAGAGTAGGGTAGTCTATGGTAGCCTAGAGTAGCCTATGCTAGAGTAGGATTGGCTAGGCTAGGCTAGAGTATGTTAAGTAGGCTATGCTAGGTGATGTCAAGCTAAACTAGGTTAGGCTAGGCTAGGCTAGGCTAGAATAGATTAGGCTAAGCTAGGGTAGGCTAGGATAGGCTAGGGTTGGCTAACCTATGGTTTGGTGGGGTAGGCTAAGCTAGGCTAGAGTAGGCCAAGGAATATTATGTTCTCGTAGCCTAGAGTAGGTTATGTTAGTTTTAAGTAGACTAGGTTAGGGTAGGGTAGGGTAGGGTAGCCTATAGTAGGGCATACTTGAGTAGGCTAGTATAAGCTAGGTTAGGCTAGGCTAGGTTGGTAGGTTAGAGTAGGCTAGGCTAGGCTAGAATAGATTAGGCTATGCTAGGGTAGGCTAGGATAGGTTAGAGTTGGCTAACCTATAGTTTAGTAGGCTAGGCTAGGCTAGGCTAGAGTAGTCTAAGGAATGTTATGTTGTGGTAGCCTAGAGTAGACTATGTTAGGTTTAAGTAGACTAGGTTAGGGTAGGGTAGCCTATAGTAGGGTATACTTGAGTAGGCTAGTATAAGCTAGGTTAGGCTAGGCTAGGTTGGTAGGTTAGAGTAGGCTAGGCTAGGCTAGGTTAGGGTAGGCTAGCATAGCCTAGAGTATTGTAGATTAGAGTAGGCTAGGCTAAGCTAGGTTGGTAAGCTAGAATAGGCAAGGCTATGCTTAAGTAGACTAGGTTAGCATAGGCTAGAGTAACCTAGAGTAGGCTAGTATAAGTGAGGCTGGGCTAGGCTAAACTAAAGTAGGTAAGTCTAGGCTAGGCTAAAGTTCGTTAGGCTAGGGGAGAGTAGGTTACGTTAGGCTAGGCTACAATATGCTAGGGTAGGTTATGCTAAAGTAGGATAAGCTAGGCTATGCTAGAGTAGGTTTGGCAAGGCTAGGCTAGACTACATTAGGGTAGGTTATGCTAGAGTAGGATAAGCTAGGCTATGCTAGAGTAGGCTTGGTTAGGCTAGGCTAGACTATGTTAGGTAGGCTATGCTAGGTGAGGTGAGGCTAAACTAGGCTAGGCTAGGTTAGGGTAGGCAAAGCTAGGGTAGGCTAGGATAGGCTAAGCTAGGGTAGTGTAGGGTAGGCTAAGCTCGGTAGGGTAGAGTTGGCTAACCTATGGTAGGGTAGGGTAGGTTAGGGTAGGCTACGCCAGGTTAGGGTAGGCTAGCGTAGCCTAGAGTATGGTAGAATAGAGTAGGCTAGGCTAAGCTAGGTTGGTAAGCTAGAATAGGCAAGGCTAGGCTTATGTAGACTAGGTTAGCATAGGCTAGAGTAGCCAAGAGTAGGCTAGTATAAGCAAGGTTGGGCTAGGCTAAACTAAAGTAGGCCAGTCTAGGCTAGGCTAAAGCTCATTAGGCTAGGGTAGAGTAGGTTATGTTAGGCTAGGCTACAATATTCTAGGGTAGGTTATGCTAAAGTAGGATAAGCTAGGCTATGCTAAAGTAGGTTTGGCAAGGCTAGGATAGACTACGTTAGGGTAGGTTATGCCAGAGTAGGATAAGCTAGGCTATGCTAGAGTAGGCTTGGTTAGGCTAGGTTAGACTATGTTAGGTAGGCTATGCTAGATGAGGCGAGGCTAAACTGGGCTAGGCTAGGTTAGAGTATGCTAAGCTAGGGTAGGCTAGGCTAGGCTAAGCTAAGCTAGGGTAGTGTAGGGTAGGCTAAGTTGGGTAGGCTAGAGTTGGCTAACCTATGGTAGGGTAGGGTAGGCTAACCTATTGTAGGGTAGGGTAGGCTAGGCTAGGCTAGAGTAGGCTAAGGAAGTCTATGTTAGGGTATGCTAGAGTAGGCTAGGCTAGGTTTAAGTAGACTAGGTTAGGGTAGGCTAGAGTAGCCTAGAGTAGGGTAGACTAGAATAGGCTAGGCTAAGCTAGGTTGCTAGGCTAGAGTAGGGAAGGCTAGGCTTAACTAAAGTAGGTTAGCGTAGGCTAGGGTAGACTAGAGTAGGCTAGTATATTCTAGGCTAAGCTAGGTTAGGTTAGGGTAGGCTAGGGTAGCCTTGAGTAGTGTAGGCTAAAGTAGGCTAGTATAAGCTAGGCGAGAGTAGGCTATGCTACAATAAGCTAAGCTAGATTGGGATAAAGTGCGGTATGTTGGGTTCGAGTAGGCTAGGCTAGGCTAGGCTATGCTAGATTACGCTAGGCTAGGCTAGCTACGCCAAATTACAATAAGCTAGGCTAGGCTATGGTAAGCTAGGTTAGATTAGAGTAGGCTAGATTAGGTTAGGCTCTTATAAGCTAGACTAGGGTAGAGTAGGTTGGGCTAGGTTAGAATTGTCTAGGCTAGGCTAGGCTTAGCTAGCCTAGAGCAAGCTAGGCTATTCTAGAGTAGATTAGGGTAGAATAGGCAACAAAAGCCTATGCTAGATTAGGCTAGGCAAGAGTAGGCTAAGCGAGAGTAGGATAGCCTAGGCTAGGCTAGAATAGGTTAGGCTAGGTTAGGCCTGGCTAGGTTAGGCTAGAGTAAGCTAGGCTAGCCTAGGCTAGGCTAGGATAGGCTAGAGTATGCAAGGCTAAATTATGGTAGGATATATTGGTTAGGGTAGGCTTGGGTAGGCTAGATTAGGCTATGCTAGAGTAGGTTATGCTAGGCTAGGCCAGGCTAAGCTATGTTAGGCCAGGCTATGCTAGGCTAGGCTAGGCAAGACTTGCCTAGGATAGAGTTGGCTAGGCTAGGCTAGCTATGCCAAATTACGATAGGCTAGGCTAGGCTAGGGTATGGTAAGCTAGGCTAGGGTAGAGTAGGCTAGGCTAGGTTAGGCTCTCGTAAGATAGACTAAGGTAGAGTAGGTTGGGCTAGGTTAGGGTGGGCTAGGCTAGGATAGGATTGGCTAGACTAGAGCTGGCTAGGCTATGCTAGGCTAGATTAGTGTAGAATAGTAAATGATAGACTATGTTAGATTAGGCTAGGCAAGAGTAGGCTAGGCTAGAGTAGGCTACAGTAGGTTAGGCTATAGAGTAAGCTAGGCTAGTGTAATCTAGGCTAGAGTAGGCTACGGTATGTTAGGCTATAGAGTAAGCTAGGCTAGTGTAAGCTAGGCTAGAGTAAGCTAGGCTAGGCTAGGCTACAGTATGCAAGTCTAAACTAGGGTAGGCTAGGTAGGTTAGCGTAGGCTTGGGTAGGCTAGATTGGGCTATGCTAGAGTAGGTTATGCTAGGCAAGTCCATGGTAAGCTATGTCAGGCTAGGTTATGCTAGGCTAGGCTAGGATAGAGTTGGCTAGGCTAGCCTAAAGTAGAGTAGGTTATGATAGGTTGTGCTCGGGTAGGATGGAGTAGACCATTCTTAGGGTAGAGTAAACTAGGCTAGTCTAGGCTAGACTAGTGAAAAATAAGATAGGTTAGAGTAGGTTATGTCATGATAGGTTAGAGTGTAGGCTAAGCTATGATAAGCTAAAGTAGGTTAGGGTAGAGTCGTTTGGGCTAGAGTAGGGTGGGCTAGGATGTATTTGGCTAGGCTAGAGTAAGCTAGGCTAAGTTAGGCTAGAGTAGGCTAGGATATAGTAGGTTATGCTAGGCTAAGCTAGCTAGAGTAGGGTAAGCTAAAGCATGCCAGCATAGAGTAGGTTAGGCTAGGCTATTCTAAGCTAGGGTAGGTTGGGCTAGAGTAGGCTAAGGTAAGCTAGGCTACAGTAGGCTAAAATAAGCTAGGTTAGGCTAGAGTAGGCTAGGATATATAGTAGGGTTAGAAAGAGTAGGGAAGGGTAGGGCAAGTTAGGTTGGATTAGATAAGTTAGTCTAGAGTAGTTTAGAGTAGGGTAGGCTAGGATAAACTATATTAGGTTTGTCTAGGCTAGGATAACATAGTTTTAGAGTAATATAGGGTAGCCTAATCTAGGATAGGCTAGGGTAAGCTGGAATAGGATAACCTAGAGTAGGTTAGAGTAGGCTAAAGAACACTCGACTATAATAAGTTAGAATAGGAAAATTTAGGCCATGGTAGGCTAGAGTATTCTATGGTATGCTAGCATAGAGTAGGTTATGGTAGAGTAGACTAAGATATAATAGGCTAGAATATGGTAAACAGGAGTAGGCTAGACTAGGCTAGACTAGAGTAGGGTATGAAAAGACATGATAGAGTAGGTTAAGATAACATAGGCTAGGCTAGAGAGAGATATACTAGAGTAGGATAGGCTAGGTAGGTTAGGTTAAGATTTGTTAGGTGATCGAAGAGGATCATTAAAAGGCATAAAACTCAAAGTTCATAAAAGCTAATGGAAATATTGCCTCGTTGAAGAGCTCAATAAGGTAATTCTGATACAACTTGAATTGTGTTGAATGGAGTTTACATGTGAAAGATAGGCAATTCGAAGATTTTGACCAATGGGCAAAAAGTTAAAGTCAAAGGGTGATGTGGCATATTCTAGAACTGACACATGACATAGTGTGGAGATGACACATCAGTAGAGTCAACAATTGATGAGTAAAGTGTAACTGGAAATGCATGGAAACCTAGTTGGCAGATTAGGTGCTCTAATGGGGGGCTTCCACATGGCACCTCAGAACACCAAAAGGTTTAATTTGGTCCAATAGTTGGCATTAATGGGGTTTGAACTCACAATTTATGGAACAACAATACAATGAATTATCCATCGAGCCATTACTAGAAGGTGTGATATCGAGATTATAAAGAATATGTATATGTTTTGAATGTCATATATGATGAAAAGGGGTGGGTGGAGACCGCCAAAATTAGCATCTCTTCCAAACTAAAGTCTTACAAATATTCACCAATGAAGGCTGACAACTCTGCCATGTACACCACTACATAGCCACATGATTGGATAATGATGTGGTTGGTGAAACCTATTGGTTTTATATTCATGGGCATAGAATGGTTCCTTATATATTAAAATTGAATGCTTGGCAGAATAGATGAATCAGGTTGGTGTTAACATATATGTGTGGACAACGATGCAGGTAGTCATTAAAAGAAATATGCACACAAAACAAAAAAATGTGTTACATTGTTTATTATTGCAAAGGGTTCAAATGAATATGTATAACATTTTGTAGTCATTACAAAAAATGTGCACGCAAACCAAACAGTTGTGTTACATTGTTTATTATTGCAAATGGTTCAAATGGATATGTATAAAATTTGGCATGTAATTGGATGGAAATGTAACAATATGCACATGCATGGAATATTATTATTATGGGATATTTTTTGATGTAACGTTTGGATAGAACATTATTATTATAATACACCGATGGGATTAAACAATACAACATATACATTATATCGTTACAACAATAATTTAAATATACGCCACTTTTTTTTTATAAGAAAGGGGTGCAATTTCCACGAGTTCAACCTTGGGGCGAACCCCCAACATAATATAAACACAAAAGATTTGAAATTGAGTGATATTGGTGTGGTTATAATGTTTCGATGTGCCAATAGTGTTTAAGACTTATATTTGGCCTGTGTATTTTTGAATGTAAGTGGTTTTTGGAGCTTGATTTTATAGCAGCCAATGAGGGTTTTCGGTGGAATTTTAGAAACAACTCCTTGGTAGCAAAAAAGCTCAGTTTAGTAGAAAATGATCAATTTTTTAGCAATATTTTGGAGGAATTTTTTCTTATTGTATTTTCATTTTTGGCAAGAATAATAAAGAGGCCACTCTCTTGTAACCACACTAAATGAATTGATGAGCCTCATCATTGGGTAACTATATGGACCTTAATACACCTCGTAGCTTATTAGAAACAACTCTTCTCATAACTTATTACATATTTTGATTGTATTTTGCTTTATGAGATGAGTCAAAGTGAGATATTATGCCTACTGGACTAATGTGCATTGATTGCAGGTTTTTGAGAGAAAATCATGGAAATTTTGGCTAATTAAGGGTTGGAAATCGAATGAGATAAGGAGGAGAGATTGTAGGACGTATATCCTCCTCATTTACTCCTCACTCATTTGAATATTCCTCCATCAATCACACTAGCTCAGAGTTACAAGCAGCCAAGTCATGGAGATGAAAAGGAAGCCGAGCAAGTGACAATCAAAGAGCTAGTTTATCTCGAGTTTGGGAGCCAAGCCTCCCTAGATTTAAGGAAGTCATTAGAGAATTCTATTTTATAAATAAGGAGGGCTAAAGCCTCATTAGGATTCAAATTTTTGTTGTAAAAACACTAGTCATTTTCAAGTTCAAGACTTGTGGAAGACATTGTGATGTAATTTTTTGTTTTGATATTGAGAATGAGCATTTCCTTGTTTTAGCTCTCAGTTGAATCAGAGGGCTAAAGCTCTTGGGTTAGGGCCCAACCCTAGCAGCAAAGGCTCCTCTTCTTGTATTTGTATGTTTAGATTGATTTCATAGATTAATGGTTGAATTGTCTTTAGTAATATTTCATTGCAAGTAGTTGTGGATTTGATTGAGTTTGCTTCCATTTGTATTTTACTTTATCAATAGCTTAGAAGAGATAAAGGGACATAAAAAATTTGTCAGTGGGTGGATTTTGCCTCACTTCTCCTTTCAAAGGTCATGGTTTGAGGAAATAGCTTCTATGCAGCCCCAAAAAGACAAAATTTTGATTTCTCATGGAATTTAGGGTTTTCTATTACCTAGGCCAACATTTGATCATTTCGCAAGAATAGAATTTATTTATCATTTCTTCTATATTCAGTATTATATTAGATCTCATCAATGTTTCATATTATTCTGCAAGTTTTTCCCATACATAAAGTAGGTAGCTATCTCATGAAATTTTGTTTTCCTTGGTTAATTGAAATCCTTGTTATTCACATGATTTTTGGATAAATGTCAATGGTTGATGCAGTGCAAGAGTTTTAGAAGTACATAGAGATTTCATGATTAGCAATCTCATTCCAACTATATCCATCCATGGTCATCAATTTCTTCCACTAAAACCCTCACCAATTTTATCATTTCACAAGAGTACGTATCCAAGCTTGTTGAGAAAATCCATCCATCTCCCAACTCTAGTTTTGAGATTTGTAGGAGTCTTAGGCACTCCCTTGGCTAATTTAATCCACCATCCATCTTCCCTAAGCCTTTCATCACCTTCAAAATCCATCCTTTTGCATTCGGCTGTATCCTGTAGGAATACGGGGGATCCTTTAGGAATTCAGGACATCCTGTAGAACAAATTAGGACATCTTGTAGGTTGACCTCTAGCGGCCTGTTTTGAGGCTGAATTATGGAAAAATCCCCTAGGAAGACCCAAGCCTTCCATCCATTCACCATCATCCCTAAGCTACCTGCCACATCACCAAAAGAAGTTAGCTTTCACACTTTCACATATAAAAGATAAAAAGAAAAGTAGATTTATTTTGTTCATTTACATACACAACAATAGAATGTTTGATGTTTCAATTTGCATGCCTAGGACAATAAGATTGTATACATGTTAAGTTAACATTCTTTTGAAGCAAATTCTCTTAGCAGTTCATTAGAAGAATGGTGTGTTCAAGCATTTGATTTCAATATTTTTCGTTACTCCAGTAGACAAGATTTCTCTTAGTGTAGATTTCTCTTTCCCTCATTGGTAATCAAGCTTCTTATGAACCAATAGAAGTCTGGATTGAAAAGCCTTAGTGGTCTATCACCAACTTAGCAATGACAAAGAGTAGACCCATCACATTTACTTATGTATATCACATTTACTTATGTATTCAACACTGTCAACTCAAAGTTTGTACGAACCCGAGATTGATAAAGTAAAGTTGGTAGCCCCAAGAGTTGCAACATTCTTGTTGTAATATTGGTGCTCATCACTTTTTGGCATTCTTGCGGGGGAGGTGTCTGAGTAATATGTGATTTCTGCTTTCTTTCTTCCATTCCTTATCTATGACATTCTGCTATTAGTTTCATTTCCGCAAAATTAATTTAGTTTTCTTTCTTTTCCATTCTGCATTCTTTTCTTTCGTTTCCATTCTGCAAGTGAGATTTCATTTTTATGGTTCGAAATGTGGTATATTCTTAATTAATTGTGAGCAGTACTACAAATTAGCTAATCTGACAATCAACAACCTAGGGATTGGAATCAGATGATTCAGTGGGTAAGAGGAGTTACAATGTTAACTACATCTCTCTCTCACTTTGGCGCTACTTAGGCCATTTGAAAATTATGCATTCAAGGGAGCTTGCTCTGCAACTGTTTGTTTCCATGACGTTATTGGTAGGATTCTTCTTACAAAAATAATTGTGGGAAGTTGAACTGGTATTTTATTTGCTTGGCTTGATTGTCTCTTTATTAGCAATATTACACCAACCCTCTTCGAACTATACTTACACAAGGGTTTTCCCTTCCCTAGAGTTCATAGTTTTGGAAGGCGAACCAATAAATCTACTCCAATGTTTGGTACCGACATGTTTACATACTATACTTGATTACTTCTTCGAACCATTCATAGAATGTGTTAGTAATTCTTCTCGCTAACTAATGGAATTATTTGGAAAATTCCTTTTCAATCACATTTGTATAGTTTTCTTTACCCTTCCTCTATTTACTAATTGTGGCATGAGTCATTCTTCTCCTTATAATGATTGATTCCGAATGTTTTCAAATTTGCGGAGTTTGCAGCCCCAGGCTGAACCCAGGTTTTGGCACTTGACTGTTCTTGACACTGAAATGTAAAGTAGTGTTTTCGTTCGCATATTTACATCCAATGGCCATAAAGTTATGTGGAGAAGAGGAAGTATATGTGGAGAAGCCACAAGGTTTTGAAGTGAAAGGAAAGGAGAATAATGTCTACAAGTTGAAGAAGGATTTGTATGGCCTCAAGCAAGCATGAAGAGCGTGGTATGCAAGGATTGATGGATATTTTTCAGGAAAATGACTTCCAATCGTACCCTTTATTACAAACAAGAAGGTATTGGTATTATAATCATAAGTTTGTATGTTGATGATCTATTGTATATGGGTAGCAGTTCTAAGATGAATGATAAATTCAAAGTTGCTATGATGAATGAATTTGAGATGAAAGATCTAGGCATCATGAGATATTTTCTAGGAACGAAGGTTTATCAAAGTAGGGATGAGATTTTCATTTGTCAAACAAAGTATGCACAAGATATGCTAAATAAATTTGATATGCTTGATTGTAATCCATCCCCTACTCCAAGTGCTCATGGAGAGGCATTATGTAGAGATGATGGTGTTGATTTAGTTAATGAGAAAACGTATAGAAGTATTGTTGGGAGCTTGATATTTCTAACACACACAAGGCTTGATATTACATATTCAGTTTCACTTGTTTCAAGGCATATGACAAATCCATCTGAAATACATATGAAGGAAGCCAAGAGGATTTTAAGGTATGTGAAAGGCACTCTAAATTTTGGTATTAATTACTACTCTTATTAAAAGTTCAATCTTCTTGGATTTAGTGATTCAAATTGGGGAAGTAGTTTTGATGACTGTAAGTCCACATCTAGAAATTGTTTCTCTTTTGGTTTTGGTTTGATTACATGGAGCTCAAAAGAACAAAGCATTGTTGTTCTCTCATGCACAGAAGTGGAGTATGTTGGTGTTAAGTCAGCAGGTACACAAACTCTTTGGGTCAGAAAATTTTTGGAAGAAATTAGAGAAAAGCAAATTCACCCTACAGTGATTTATTATGATAATGTAAGTGCCATCAAGTTAGCAAAAAATCTAGTTCATCACAGCACGACAAAGCATTTTGACATGAAATATCACACACTGAGCAGAGCAGATATCTTCACCGAAGCAGTTACAAAAACTCAATTTTTGGCACTATGAAATAAGATAGTAAATCTTCATTAATCATTAAAGGGAAGTGTTGGGAATAATGCTTAATTAGTTATAAATTGCTGAAAAATTAGTTAGCAGATTTTGTATTATCTTCAAAATTAGAGCAGCAAATTGTTACGATGGTAAGTGCTTGAAATTAACTGTAGTGTCAGCAGATTTCTTATAGAATTGATTGTTAATTATTTTAGTAATAATTTTACAATATAATGTAGTTAATGACTCAATTAAAATATGAGATTTACAACAGTTTTTAGTTCACACAATAGTAACTGTGTTTTATTTGTTTAATTTTTTTTTATATAGATTTTTCTTAATAATTAGGTTAGCTTATCAATTTTTCGAATCCCAATTCCAAGGATGTAGAGATAGCGCTGCATCTATATCTCTCCCTTTCATGAGTTTAAACATGGTTCTTATATCGTTCTGGTATTGGCTGGTCCCTCGCGCAGGTATTGGTATTTATATCTTTCCGGTATTAGGTATGCCCTCTACCATTCGTGCTAATTCTTCATGAGATAGTTAAAGGCAGATATATTGTGTGTTATGCGCTACTCTAATCCATGGTCCTTAAGCCTTATCATTTTTATCTGTAACTAAATAAAACCATTTTAACATATCGATTAAACCGAGCAAAGAATTTATTGGCTCAACCTCAACCTCATTAACTAAACCAACTTCGTTACCCTTCCTTCTTCCTTCTGGCTGGTTTATTAAATTATCCAATTAATAATATATATATTTTCAAATTATAAATACAGCTCTTTCTTATCCTCGGTTTATTCAACTTTTAAATTAATAATAATCCAGCTCAGCTCTTTCGCGTCAATTGGGAATTCTATGTTATACTTCAATCCTTCTTTGGCGATTCAACGCCCCCATCAAGTCTCGATCCAGTACTCCGTAGTCCACTTGTCCCCCATCAAGTCTCGATCCGGTACTCCGTAGTCCACTTGTATTTGAAATTGCCCTCTACCATTCCTATTCATTTATCTCGGCCCTCTACCATTCGTACTCGTTTTTCCGGGAGATAGTTAAAGTCACATAAAATGAAATGGCCTTCTACATCTGTTGTTTTATAGTTTTATAGACGGGAGAAACCTACCATACGTTTGAGTTATATCATTAATTACAATATATAATCATAATTCATAATATATATTTTTTATTTTAATTATGTTTATTATTTTTTATTAAAAAACCAAAAATAAAACTCTTATCTTATATTTATTAATAATACATTTATTTTATTAATAATATTTTTTATGTCCATTTTTTTTAGTATATTTATCTATTGTATTGTAGATTTGTTTCTAGAAATGACTCATAATACTATTTTACTGCTATTTTTAGAAAAATTGTAAAATTCGTATTTGTATTTATTATTTGAATATGTGATCGGAAGGATCATTATTTTTTATGTAAAAAAGAAATTGATAATTTTTATTATATTTTATTAAAAAAATACATTTTGGAACTTAAATTCATATTTGTTTTCATTATTTAAATATACTTTTTTCTCGAATATTTATGTTGTATTGCATCAAAATTTGTTTGGAGGAAGGACTTCACTTTTCAGTTTTGGTGAAAAGGTTTTGTCAAAATAAATATTGATATAGTTATATATTATTTTTTTCTTTTATCAAATATTGTAAGAGAATTATGCACACAATTATTAATAAAGCTATTTTTTATTAAAATTGTATATTTTTTATTTAAGTTTGTATTTTGTGTGTTGTTTGAAATTGCATATACATGTGAGATTTTTTTTTGTCAATGTTTGTTGATGTATGTTTGTATGTGTTTCTAAGGTTCAAGCAGTGGAAAATCAGATCGAACATCAACAACAAGTCCTCCAACTCTTAAAGGATAACCTCATGTTGGCACAGAATAGAATGAAACAATAAGCAGATCAACATCACTGCGAAAGAAGTTTCGATGTAGGTGATTGGGTATTCCTACAGCTACAACCATATAAGAAAATGTCCCTCAAGCAAGCTAAGAAGGATACTAAATTATCACCAAAGTATTATGGTCCATACAAGGTGTTGCAAAATATTGGTACTATGGCCTACAAATTGGAGCTTCCTACAGCTTATCGATTGCACCCCGCTTTCCATGTTTCATGTTTAAAGAAGGTTATAGGCGACAAGCTCCCAGTTCAAACAATATTGCCAGAACTTGACGAGGAAGGAAAAATTATATTGGAACCGGAAGCAGTCACAGAAACAAGAACTCGACAGCTACGAAATCAATCAATTTCAGAGTATATTATCAAGTGGAAGAAGTTATCCGTTGAAGATTCCACATGGGAGGATGAGAATTTTATACAGAAGCATCCAGAACCTCTCAAGTGTTGAGGACAACACTTTTTTGAAGGAGAAGGGCATGTTGGGTCCCTATAATACTAGTGATTACCCCATTACTATTGTAGTTGTACCCCTTATTAATATTGTTGTGCCCCTATTATCCCCATATTGTTATTATTGTGCCCC
>APFE031478627.1:511325-540137 GCA_000404065.3 Pinus taeda | reverse complement strand
GGGGGGCTCCCCCCCCCCCTCAAACCCCCCGAACAAGGGGGGCTGCCGGCCCCCTCTAACTCCCCGGTTCACTACGTAGGTTAGTCGTGGAAAGAATATAACACAACCCAACAATGGACACCTGTGAGCAACAAAGATCTGTTGATAGTATTGAAGTCATACTTTTCAAACACCAATAGTCATTTTAAACCCTTTTCTTATATCTTTATTTTGATTTCAAATGAGATTATGTTATATCACCATTTTGAACCTCTTACACATGAAAAATCATTTGTAAATCAATCATAATGGTTAAAGTCGATAATTACTACATAAGAATTTTTACTTACGTCAGTTGTCCTTTCCTCTATTTTTCGCATCATTTCCATATCTATTCGCAATTTCCATCATAAGCCTCAATTTCAATAATCTGCTACTTTTTGTAATCATGTCATGGATATATACGTCGTTCCTTTATTTTATTGTACGACTGCAATCCAGCATGTTATTCCTTTATTTGTCGGTCGAGGACAGCTTATCACATTTCAGGGGGGTGCGGGTGACCTCCATAATACATTGACATATGTGTCAACTCCTTATTTGGAGGTACTATGACTCCATCAAAACTTGGGAATAGAAAGTCTAATGGTATTGATATTTCCCAATATGCACAGCTTGTTGTTCCATCGTCATTTCTGTGTTTTTGCTTTGTAAAAATTAACAGTGTGCTAAGCTTGAACAACTCACTATTCCATTGTCATTTCTGTGTTTTTGCTCTGTAAAAATTAATAGTGTGCTAACCTTGAACAAAATGGGAGGCATCTCAATATGCAGCAAACCGCAGGTGTTAATAATCTTTGACGCTGCACGCGAAATTTTAGTGAAAGCGGGATGGATTTCCTACCTTAACGACTACAACAATCTCATGAAATGGTGGCCATTGATTTTCTGCAGAATTTGCAGGAAGATCATTCCATAGTGAGAGGGAGGCAAATAACAGTAACAGATGCAATAATTGTTGAAGCATCGGGACTGCCAGTTTTTTGACCAGTATGGACCCAAAAAAAAGTGAGACTTCAAGACACCATAACCATCTTCTAGGACGAAGGACAGAGCCTTACTGTCAAAGGAAAAGGAGTCCTACCTGTAACCCTAGGAGAACCTTGGGCAGAATTAGCTAGAATTGTGCAAAGATACATCACATGTGATGGGAGAAAAGATGTGGTATGACCACGCCATCTCAAATTGTTAGTCGTATTAAAACAAAAATGTGTTGTAAATTTTCCCGCATATTTAAATTTTTTATTGCATGATGCTGCTTGGAGCATCAGAAAATCTCGTCATGTAGAGATGGTAGTAAGTTATCATGGCTTAATTTGGCTAATAGTCAGCTATAGTCTTGCTCAATAGCAGATTAGTTGGGAAGAATTGGGTATTCTCAATAAATGGGGGATTGGCCTTACCTGCCCCAAAACGAAAAAGAACTACTAGCACATCAATTAGACCACAGAAACAAAGACAATCCACCAGATTGGGGAGAAGTAGGGGAATGCTGGGAAATCCCCAAGAAAATAGTAGCCAACCATTAGAGATATATGAATCAGAGGATGAGCAAACCCCACAACTTGAAGGAGGGGAAAACGAAGAAGAAGAATTAGAAAAAAGTACATAAGAGGAACCGGAAGAGGAAACTGAGCACTCTGGCAAGGAAGAAGGGGAGGAAGAAGAGCCACCCAGCAGAAGAACATTACAAAACCCTCTTCAAGAAGACAAATTAGCCCAAATTTTGGCCAATATGGGTGAGTATATCCAACCCCACAGCCCACTCAACCTCGATATTGAGGCAAGACAATTACAAAAACGCTTTGGTCAGAGTAAGAGTGCATCCAAGGAGATGAATGATGAGGAAGAAAGAGAAAGGAATTCATAGGAACACTCTGCCCATGGCAAGAGTGTATCTGAGGAGATGAATGACAAATAAGAAGTAGAAGAAGAAACCACCCGGGAAATAGCAGATCAAACAAAGGTTACCTCCATTGAGAAACCTAATCAAGAGGACGAGAATACTGAAGAAGTGCTCCAAGAAGAGAACATGGAAATAAGCCAGGGCGAGGGTACAATCCCTAAAGAACAAAGCCCAAGCCCAAGAAAAGAAATAGTTGTTCCTTCGAAGAAAATGAATGAAATCAAAAGGCTACGAAAGGAACAGAAAAGACTACTAAATGTAGTAAAACAAATCAGACAACAAATAAGGGTCCTAAAAATGTGGAGAATCTGAAAAAGAAACCCTGGAACAAAGGATGCAGCCACCCAGATGAAACCCCATAAAATAAAGGCAAAGGGGACTCAAACTAAACCCAATATCATTCAGGACCACAAGGAACAACATGGGGCTTTTACAAACGCAAAGGCCCAAACGGAAAATGCACCAGTCTATAATAAGGACATCCAGACAGAGCCATTGTCCTCTAGTGTCACAACTGACCGGACAGTTCATGAGAAGGAAACGTAGACAATAGGAACCAGATGTCGCAATAAGGAGATCCAGGTAGATCTCCAACCCAAAAATGTTTTGGTGGACAATGATCCTAGGATAGTGAGACTTCAAAAGGATCTGGAATAGGCCTAGCAGATGATAGAAAAGCTCACATAAGAAATTGTTCCTTAGAAGAAATATCAAAAGTTACAGCAGCAAGTAAAGAACATCAATGCATCGGAGAGCGAGGCCTTCGATAGATGTCGAAGGGCAGAGGAAAAAGTTAAGGTAACCAATAGAATAGACACATTTATGAGTCAAATGGATACTCTTCGTCCTCTATATACTAATGTTCTAGCATGTAGGGCACCTGCCAAAAATTATGCTTTGTTTTTTATGGAAAGGTACTTACAATTAAAAATTAAGGCTATCAAGGTAGGGGTGCCTATAGAGTTAAAAACCATTGTTGATTTTATAAAATTCTTTAAGCATTATGGGGTGAAAGTCTAGCGATTGCTATTTGAGTTTTATTTGAATAATTTTGTGTTGGAGAATGAAACGGAAGAGAATCCTAATCCTTTTGTGGGTGATTTCCAGCTTCAGGCATTCATCTCTTTTGTTGTTAACCAGATAAAGTGGCTTAAATCCCATAATACCTTTCAGAGACAAGAGAACGGGTTAGATATTTAGGTGGGGCGAGCCAAAAAATCCATTACAACTGTAGGATAAGCATAGAAGCTTAATGAGAAAGAAGGGTGTGATCCAGACATTGGGACCCATTCACACAGCAGTTGTCCAGCGAGGGGTAGAATACCTCCTATCCATCAAAGACCTTATCATAGCAATAGATAAACTCTGATGGAAGACTTCCAATTAGATTGTTCAGGATAGAGAGCCATTTAATTACGAAAATTTTAAGTTAGTTTCTGGTCGTCTGGTTACCTATAGTAACCTCATCTTGTGAGAAGGGTCGTATTGGCTAGGTTGTAGGTTTCGAAGTCCAATTATATGGTATCCTGTAGCAAGGTATAAGGCCCTATATGAATTTCCTGAAGGCTAGGCAGGGCATATTTTTGAATTTTTAGCTACACATCATGGTTTCAGACCACTGCATGAAAATCCCTCTCAAGCCTATTCCCTAATTGCCTTGCATGTAAATTACAATGTTTTCATGAGGGCATGAAAAAGGGTAAGCAGAGGGGTGTGTTGAGTGTTGGAAAATGTATGTATTCACCATTTATTTCTTTATGTTTTCCTTTGGATCATAACTCCTTTACATTATAAGAGGGTAATATGTTACAGAACTATGATAGAATTAAGGAGATTTATGATTAATACAAAGTAACTAATTATTGTCTTTTTCTATGCAGAAAGTGAAGGAAATAGAAAATCATTATTCGGGAGGAAAAGACAAAGTAGAAGCAACTATTGTCCCTTTGACAGGGAGCCGTATCCAGACAAGGAGATCAAGATCAGAGCGCATGGACCAGGAAAAGGAAGAGAAACCGTGGTATCATCACAAGAAGAAAAAATGATGAACTAGAGATCAAAGATATAGTGAATCCCTCAGGATCCTTTGATCTTGAGGGATCGTTGCTTCAAGACTTATCAGTACTCTTAATACTTCCTCTTGGCCATTATAAAATGGGATAGCGCTGGTAGCCTAAGGGGTGGATTTATTGTCAATTTGTAGAACTTACTGTTGTAATCTTAACTTTGATCATCAACTCTCTTTGAAGAGTGATAGTTGTAACTCTGTCGTTTATGATTAATATATAACCCAGTTGTTGTTCCATTATCTGATTCTAGAGTAAACGCAGTAGTGCTTCCCTAGTGACTAAGGGCCTAGCCCTAGCAGATCCACTTGCTTCTTGTATCACTATTTTACGATTACAGTCCTGTGTGGTTTGATTTCCTTTGCATTTCTTTATTTTGATTTATTCAATAATCTTTTGTTCCTGAACATTTCATTGAATTTCTCTGTTATATCGAAATCATAATTGGATAGTGAGATTATTATTTACAACTTGAAATGTCATGTTGTTCATTCTGAAACAATATTGCACTGTCTAATTCGAATTTTGTTGTTCATTTACAGATTTCTATTATTGTTAATTTACAGTTGTGATTGTTGTTCATTTAACTACAGTTCACTTACAGTTGTGGTTGTTGTTCATTTAACTGTCGTTCAATTACAGTTGCAATTGTCGTTCCTTTATACCTGTAGTTAATGTCCATTATGCTAGAATAAGATTACTGATTCAATTACACTATATTCGTTGTGTGTTTATGCTATATTCTTTGTGTGTTTACACTTAATTAGGTTTATTGTTCCTTTATTAGTTAAGATTGTTGTTCAGTTCATTTCGATTAAGATTGTTGCTCAATTCAATTCTGTAGATTAAGTTTTGTTGTTCGACCTTTTCAATAGATTTAGTTGTTGTTCCTTTTCTCCTAATTGAATTGTTATTTCCAGAATTTCCTTTGGTGTGGATAGAAAGATCTACAATTGTAACGAACATTGACTATTGTTGTTTGAGTTCACAGATTGAAGGTCTTATCTATGATTGATTTTCATTTACATCAGTTTACAGGAGAAAGAGCTATCATTACTGCATCCTTAATTGATGATTGTTATAGTTTCTTGAGTGAATGATATAGTTACAGATCATTTAACTTTTTTTCCATTACAATTAAAGTTTGTTTCCAGCATTTAGTTACTTTTGTAAGCACTATACTGCAAACATTACTCTTGAACAAGTGACCGCCTTAGACTGAGTACACTCTTGAGATAAAAAATCGTACCTGGATTGATAATTAATGTAGGGTTAATAGGGGTTAAAAGACACATTTTTATCACCCAACAGTTACCATGCTATCATAGTGGTCTCTTTATAGCAATAAAAAATCACTCTTGAGATAAAAAATCGTACCTAGATTGATAATTAAAGTAGGGTAAATAGGGGTTAAAAGACACATTTTTATCACCCAACAGTTACCATGCTAGCATAGTGGTCTATTTATAGCAATAAAAAACAGAAAACCATCTAAATACTAAATGGAGGACTCTTGCTCATTTTTAGGGTTAAAAAGCAACCCTATCAAGGCTATGAATGCCTGCTGGCAGCAGTAAATCTGCTTGTGGTATTGAAATACTATGTTACACTACCAAATACTCTCTACCCTATTACCACCTATGGATTTGTTTCTAAAGGAGAATTTTCCATTTGAACAGCATTTCTAATTCAATTAGCCAACATGTATGGTCAACTATATCTTATATGCATTATATCATTATTTTCCAATCACTTTACCGACAGTCATTAACATTTATCGCCAGTCATGTGTTCGCCACTTTTCCACCTAAGGTAAATATCTATCTAAATAATAATCTAATATATGTTTTATTCTTTTTTATGGGTATTTCAAATCTTTTGATGTGTAATGCTTTAATTTACTTTATCGTATTTTACATCGCTTTTATTTGATTGGTCGTTTGCATTTATGAATCCTCAACATCCTTTCCCATTTTCCTACGCTTTATGGTCATGGACGCCCTTTTCTGATTTGAGGGGGGAAGATATGCATTATGGGATAGCGTGTAATAATTACTGAACTGTGTCGTAACTTGTTGATTTAACAAAATATTATTATTGCATTTATACAAAAGTTTTTTCTAATTGAAATTTTTGCATGCGGCTTATTTGTTGTTGTTCAAAACTAAAATTGTGGATTCAAGACAATTGCATACAGAGTAGTGAATTGTTTAGAGGAGAACAAATATGGGGGGCAACTCTGTTCGCAGTGAGTCCACACTATTGCAACTAACAAAAGAAGCTTGAGCAACTCGTAGACAGGATGTGCTTGAATGGCTTCCACCTTTTGCATCACTTTCAGCATCATCTCAACCAACATCAGCTTCAAAAAATACTAGTCCATACATGTCATTCCACATTTTTCTGGAGGTAAAACTTGAGGTAAAATAGCATAAGTTTCTGATTTATTTAAATTTTAGGAGAATTTCATGAAAATCCATTGAGCATTATTTATCATCATTCATTCCACATCTTTACCACTTCCCATTTTTCAGAGACATAGAAGCTTTCAGTTTGGGGGAGCGTTACTTTCATTCATTTATTTATTATGATCATGCTATCATCCATCGATCTCCTTATTCATTATCAAAACCTTTCTTATTCCATGTTTTTTTACACCAAGCATAGATTTCAACTACAATTATAGCAACCACCTCAATTTGTTTTCTAGTATTACATGAGGGCATGCTAATTCTCCAATTTGGGGGAGGAATTGCTACACATGGTGGATGTTTTCTACTTTTTTCTCTCATTTAAGGCATACAATTTCATTTTTATACAATGCAGAAATTGATTTGCGTATATCTTTAAAACTATGAATTGAATTCTTGTGATTTTTGGACAACAAAGAGGTATCATTAAGATACACAATCCAGAATATTTCAAGTTAAATTAGTTTGTAAAATTTCAGAAATCACGCACTATCACCTACAGCCATTTTGCTTATATCTCATGCTTCATGCATCAAAATGATATGATTTTTGAAGCACTAATATAGTAGAAATATTCTTGCCAAATTTCAGCAAAATCTGGTTTGTAGTTTTTGAGAAAATGGTTAATGAAGTTTGTCATTACTTATATCATATTTTGTTGCAACTTCATATACATATGGTTGAAAGTCAATGTGAAAATTGTTACACCTTCATCAGCATTGCTAAAATTGAATATTCATTATTTGAGGAAGAACTCATTTGTTCCATCACTTTCATGACTTGGGATGAACATTTCTTATAGCTTGGTTAATATAGAGGCCTTGGGGTTGCATGAGGACATGCAACATATTCAGTGTGGGGGTATGTTGAGCCACTAATTTGTCATTATTAATATCACTTTTTAATGTCTATTTCATCCATTTCTACCATTCTTTATCACGTCATTTATCATAATTTATCATATAATTCGATTTTATAATTATTTATGCTCTTATGGATAAATACTATTTTTCTCCTTTATTTTTAATAAATTGATTATTATTATTATGCATGATTTTACCAATGATGGTTTACTAATGGAATGTTGTAACATCACTCATGTTTTTAGCCTCCAAGATCTATTCCAGATTGCAAATTTGATCTCCAACTCACAATTAAATATTCCAACTCAGAAATTCATTGGAATAAGAAGTGACAATTTTGCATTTGACGTTTCGGACAAATGAAGGAGAATCTAGAAAATCAAAACATGGGTTTTGTCTAGAACGGACCGAATTAGTTTCATAATGAGAAGTTTTCCAAAATTCGATCTGTATTAAGAGAAACAAAAGGTTCTTTGAAGACGATATTCTCATATTTTTTGTTGCGGCCATTTTCCAAATTCTTCCAATTGCAATACCAAATTTGACTTGTTCATGTTGAATGTTGATGGAAAGATCTTTTATATATGATATTTTTGATCAATTCGTTTTGTACAATCCAAATTTGTAATGAAAATCATTTTGTAATCATCTTTGTTGTATCTTCCCTTTGCTCTCTGTGTATTTAAATGAAAATGGAGATAAAAGAGAAGAGGATAATATGAGGATAATTAGAAGAGAATTAGAGGATAATTGAGAAGGATAATTGGGGAATAATGAGAGATAGTTAGCAGATAGGAGATGGACAATTCTTAGATAGGATGTAGGAGGATAGATAAGAGATGAGAGGATGAACACTTGTTGAATTTGAGGCAAAGCCAAGAGCTGCATTATGTTGCATTATGTTGTGAATATTTCTCTCATATGTTTTAATGAAGGAAGTTATCCATTGAGTTCTATATCCGTTATTTGTAATCTGATCTGAGTTATTTCTCAAGGTAGAACTAAGTCTTGGGCAGTTGGGCCCACTACTTTGGATGAGGTGCTACCTTGAACATGTAAATTAGTTTACTTATGTGATTGTCTATTTGAATTCCAATTGTCATTCCTTAAAGTAGATTTCATTTCTTTGAACTAATTTGTTGTTTGCTGCATTTTCTAGATTTGTTATTTCATCCAGTTTTTAGATTTCATTTAATTTGCTTCTCTAGATTATCATTTGAATTATGAAGAGTGCAATAGATTAAATTTATAATTCAGCAATGTGTGGTTTAATCTAGCAAATATTCAATTTGTGTGATTAGCGTAATTGTTTTTCATGTCATTTACTTTCTTCTTTTTAATTTTAGTTTTATTATTCAAGTCTTACATTTTATTTCTTATTGAATGAGCTTGATAGTATAGAATACAATCATATAGAACTAGTGTTAGTTGTTGGTATTGTTATGCATATATTTTGTCGATTGCCTTGAAATAAAAAGACGCTTCTCGGGTTGATAATTAATCTCTAGGAGATTAGTTCTTTTATTCGTTTATTAATCAATTAATTTTACCCAACACAACCCTTTGACCTCTTCACGCTCCGCGACCACAAAATGTAGAGACTTTATAGCTTTATTACAAAATTTGGGCCTTATGCCCCAAAACATGGGCTTTTAACCCCAAAACTGAATCTTGGGGGAACCCGTTCCCAACACTGATGCAGAATGTCTGCGACGTACTTCTCTTTACTGTGCATTTCCTCCAGTAGTGCTTATGTTGTATATCCCATAGCCTTCTACATCACTGCCTCCTCTCTCTGTCGAAGCTCTTGAAGCTTCTCATCCACTGCTTGGGATAGTTGGAGAGCCTCATTCTGCCAAAGATGAGTTCTCTTTGTCAGAGTCTACTCTTCCTTCCTTAACTCCTCTATCTTCTTCTAGAGGGAATTTCCCTCATTAACCTTTGTGAGCTTCTATGAGATTGGTAAGGTTCTCATAGTTTCCTGAATCACCTCTAGTTGTTGTTGCTTCTGCTGAATATCCTCATGTAGTTTCTGTGCATTTGGATCTTCCTACAGCAAAGTCCAAATCCGTAAGCTCTCATCCAATAGCTTCCCACAACCTTCCACTATTGTGGATATGCTAGCCAACAGAACCATTTGTTGGCTTGATTTGGGTTGACCCAGGTTCAATCTATACTGTGCACCAAAAAACCCTTGATCATTGGCCCTTTTGGAAATGACCTGCAAGCAGATCGCAGTCTCACCCGAAGTGACTATGGGAGGATGCATAACCAATTTTCTCCAACCTTGAGGGACTAGGAGCTATGGTATTATTATGTTATCTTATTCTTAGAATTTATAAATCACCTCGCCACATTAGATTAATCACTTAAACATGCCATATAAAACCATAAACCATTACTGTGATGAAGTAAAATGCAACTGTAATAACTGCTACTCTACAATAGATAATAAGAAAATATACACATTAAAACACCAAATTAATGTGGTTCACCTTAGTGTAGGGCTACATCCATAAGAGCTGTTGCTTAATATAATAAATCTTTGAACAAAAACCAGTTCTTGGCCTGTGCATTAAGCTACAGGTGGTCTATGAACTCAGTTGTAGACTCTTCTCTAAGCCTCTGCGCACTTAGCTACAGATCCTCTCCTTTTCTACCAAATTACAGATCACATTGATTCACCCATAACATTGGTTTGGATCAAAACTGATTGATATATCTTCTTATTATCTTACCTTATATATATTATTTCATTGTATGGTTAAATCATCAAAATACCATGGCCCAAAAACCATTTGATCCCTTACAAGATCACGTGATTTTACAAAAAGGAGGAGCTTCGACCCACCCCAAAGCCCTTACGACATTGGGTAGTATATTTAAAATGCACTCCATTGCGTGCTCCGCCCCACAAAATGTGGAGTCTTTGCCAAAATCTAGGTCAAGTTGGGATGCACCTAACAACCCCCCATTGGAATGGAAATCATTAGACTATTCAACACATATCCCCCCATGGTTAGTTTGATATTTTGGCACTTTCCAGAGAAATTTATAGTTCTTCCATTTGTAACCATCACTTGAAACTTTGGTGTTGGATATAGGAAGCAATTCAATTCCTTGGCTATCTTACAATGAATAAAAGTATGGGTACTACCCGAATCAATCAGCATTATTACCTTTTTCTTCTTGATATGTCCTTTTATCTTGAAAGTTTGAGGAGTGGTAATTCCTACCAATGCATTACAAGATATTGTCAGATTCATTTCTTCTTTCTCTAGGATTTGTTCCTATGTATATCCTCTTCTTTTGAAGTTTTTTGTTCTTTTTCTTCCTCCTCTTCACAATCTATGTAAAATAATTTATTCTCATTGCACTTTTGACCTTTAGTGTATTTGCTATCACAACTTTAACAAAGCCCTTTTGGTATTTTTTCTTCCAATTGTTGTGGTGTCAACCTTGTCAGTTGTGGAAGGCTAGGAGAAACAACACTTCCATATTTATAGTTATAAGTGGTAGGCTTCCTTGTTGCCATAAGTTTTCTTTCAATTTTTCTTGCCAACATAAATTCCTTTTCCAATGAATCAGGTTCCCAAAGGTGAACCTCATGTTGAATTTTATCCTTTAAAGTCCCTATGAAGACATCAATCTTATGCTCCTCTAGAATATCATTTACTCTTATATTCAATTTTTGGAAGCCCTGAATGCACTCTACCATTGAGCCCTTTTGTTTGATATTTATCAATTAGCTAAAGAGAGTGTTTCTCTTTGTATCCTCATAATGTGTTATCATTTTCTTCGTAAAAATTGACCAAATGAAAATTCGTTTATGAGAGTAGAGCCATTGATACCATACAAACTGATTGGGTTCTAAATATAAAGTTGCAATGCATACCTTTTGTGTGTTTTGCACATTATGGAGATCAAAATATTTCTCCATTTGTAGTATCCATGTTACGAGATCCTTGCCATCAAACTTCCTCATATTGATCTTTGGAATATGGTGGGTCTTCAATCCAACATTAGAATATATGAAATCATGATTAAAAGTTCTTTTGTTCTCATCATGAGTTTTCCCTACTACATTCTTGCCATTAGGAAACATTTCTTGTAGCAACTTTATCAAACCTTCCTTAAAACCTTCCATGTCTTTCTTCAAATCTTCCATGTTGCCTTTCAATTTTGCTTCTATACCATCAATCTTAGCTTCCATGCCATTCTTCAAACCCTCCATCTTAGCTTCTATTATTTTTTATAAGAGCGATTTTTTTTTCACTTGGTCTCATAATTTGTCTATATCATGTTTCATTTCTTCCTCTTCTTCATGTGTCATAGTATAGCTTTCAAGCTGCTTACCAGATGTTTCCATTTTCTTTCTTTTTCTTGCTTTGTGGGAGATTGATATTGAATCTGTTGTATCTTTGTAATTTCGAATCTCCAAGGTCTAAAATTTCACCATATGGTAGCCCTCTGAGTCTTCATTCCAACCCCACAAGTCAGATCAAGATTGGAGTCTTCAAGAAAGAGTTATGCTTGATCTCCCATGTTGACATGATTATAGACTGGTTCAGTAAGCGAACTTGTATGGAGTTCCACGTGTCACTGTTTCAACCTTCCACCTTAAACTTTCTACACAAAAGACTACAGCCTGTGCAATTTTAGCAACTTTTTATAGAATTCAAATCTGATGCCTGAAACTAAAGTTATGCCGATCTTACCTAGGTCACTTGTTTGAGACTGAATTTTGGATTCTGCAAAAACCCTAACTTCCTCGAATCATATATCCGAAAATATAGTGAACCAATATCTAAAATGTGTACACGAAGTTCACTAAGAAACCCTAGAATCCCAAGCTCTGATACCAAATGTTATGCAACCATCTCACAAAATAGAATAAAAGATAGATCAACGACTTAAAAATTAGCCTCTTCAAAGGCAAAACCTCCTTTACATTACACAAATGAACAATTCTTGGATGATTGAAATGACAAAAGATATTTTCTATATGTAGGAGTCTAAGGGGTCACAATATAATCAAAGCCGACATAACAATAATAATGTAAAGGCACAACAATAGCAATAATGGGTTTCTAAGGGGCACAATAATAACAATATGTGGACTACATGGGCACAAAAATAACAATAAAGGGACTACACTAACAATAACAATAAGGGGCTACACTAGTATTATAGGGACCTAATAAAAATGGTCCTGTGAGAGAATTCCTCCACTTTTTCCACTCTAAAATCATCGAGATAGATGAAAAACAATATAATAATCCAATATATATCATTTATATTACGACAATTTTATATATAAATGCTATCAAAAAAATGATAAACTTATTAATAACAAATTATTGGACTCGTAAAAGCAGACTAATATTATTGCTCAACTAATGTAAAAATTTGGTAGACATGCATACCCTTTGTATTTTCATATACATGTATTTATGTTGATATTTATGATTGTAGTGGTAAACCAAATCCAAGTCTTAAATAATTTTGATGAAATATTTATATTTATAATTTAAATAATAAATTTTAATATATATAAATAAGAATTTATTGAGTTAGTAACTGGATTACTATTATTTTCTCAATACCGTTTAGGTTTGAATGGAATGTTTATTACTCCAATCTGATTTAAGTCCAAATGGCAAGCATGTTATTTATAAATTGTTTGCATATGTATTTTTATGGGTGGTTAATGTAGTTGGAAGAAAAAACTAAAATTATTTAAGACTTTAGTGGTACAAATACATCTATTCACAATTTTAGAAATTAGAAATACTCATAAGTTGAAAATTTTTACTCATCATATCTTATCTTAATAAGAATTTATTGAGTTAGTAAATTAGATTATTATTATTTTTTCAATAAGGTTTAGGTTTCAGTGGCATGTTTATTACTTCAATAAGATTTAATCCAAATAGCATGCATGTTATTTGTAAATTATTTTATTTGTAAATTATTTTATTTGTAAATTGTTTGTTAATTAGAAATTATCTTAATAAGAATTTATTGAGTTAGTAAACTGGTTTATTATTATTTTTTCAATAAAGTTTAGGTTTTAGTGGCATGTTTATTACTTCAATAAGATTTAATCCAAATAGTATGCATGTTATTTGTAAATTATTTTATTTGTAAATTGTTTGTTAAAAAAAAAAAAAATTATAAATAATTTAGGAAATAAATATATCTATTTACAATTTTAAAGGTTAAAAATACCCATAAGTCGAGAAAATTGTTACTCTCATCACATCTTGATAAAGGAGATACTCACCAACATTTAAAGGTTAAAAATACCCACAAGTCTTTTCTCTTCTATATATATGTGGAAAATATTTGACCAAATTTTTATATATGTGAAAAATAAAACTATTGAACTAAATATTTACACTTTTAACTAAAGTCTAATTGCATCGAACAATAGTATAACATATTTTTAATTATAATAATATAGTGACTCTATCGATTTAAAAAATAATAACTTTATCATAAATATTTTTTTAATCATAATTATTAAAAAACATACTTCGTAAATGAAACCAAGATAGATTTGATCCTCATACATCTAATATTTCGAAAATTGAAGTAAAATTAAATAATATGCGATTTAATCTCTTTCATTACAACTAGTATACAAAGACTTAAAAAATAGATAACAATGTGAGACATCACATGAGACATATTTGACTTGGCATCACCATGATGTAAGAGTGACAACTAATTAGATCATTGTCTTAAAGGTTAAGTGAAATATATATTATAAAATTTATTGTCTTAAAGGTTGAGTGAAATATATTGAATATATAAATCACACCCATATTTGACTCCACATATCTCAAAGAAGTGGGGTGTTAATTTTATAACATAAGTGAGCTCGCTTTACACAACATGAAACTTTGTTATCGTTTCCTACACCGATAAAAGTTTTCTCAACATGGGAACAGCTAGAGTTGTCCCGTGACATCATTACCATTTCTTAATTCCCACGCATAAAATACTCATTATCATTTCTTAATCCCTAGGCATAAAATACCAATTTTACTCATTTTCAAGTGTTTTATTTTATTGCTGCCCTTTGCTTTTGTTTTGCTTTTGTTTGGGACTAAGTTTTAATGTTTACTTGTTTTTTTGCAAATATTTCAAAAGTTAGGATAGTTTATGAGAAAAGTTTTTGGCGAAAATCACATCATAATTCATTTGTCGACGTATTTCGGACCAATGAGTGTGGTTCATCGTCAGGAGGTCCTGACGATGAACCATACTCTTTGGATCGAAACACATCGGAAAATGAATTATGATGTGATTTTCGCCGAAGACTCTTTTCATAAACTTGATATGGGTCACAGAGGCCTCAATTCAACAATTATCATAGTCTTTGAGATGAGAGGCTATGGCTATAGTGAGATACATGTGGTTTATTGAATTTTAATATAAGGTGAGATGTTTCATCGTAACTTTGTTAAATTGTATAGAATTTATGCATAATTGATGTTAAATTATTTTTATTTTTTAAAACAGGATTACTGCATTGAAGGAAATGCATTTGGTTCTTCCTCATCATTTTTGAAACTGGATTTCTAATTTCATGACTTTACAAGCATTCAAGCGTTCATTTCATACGGGGGTTCAATTGTAGATTAGTTTTAGATATAAGATTAATTAAGAAGACAATCTTTTTTCCAAGAAGGTAAATGAGTATCTTAAAAACACAATTTTGGAATTGTTTAATATTTGATAGTGTTTAATTTTTGTTTTCTTAATTGAATTTTATTATATATATATATATATATATATATATATATATATATATAATATATATATATATATATATATATATATATATATATTATATTTCTACGAACTTTGGAGGTGTAAGCTTCTCTAATCAATTATAGTTGATCACCTTTAAGAACACATATTTTATCTAGCCTATACATTAACACATCTTGAAGATGGTAATTAATTGTGCTGACAACATTGTGACTTTGGCTCTGCAACTACTAAAACACCTCCTTTAAGTCCTCATCCTCTAAATATGCATCTTTGTATGCATCACGGGTGAATGGCTCCATGTGCATCTAAGTTCCCAAAGTTGTGATATTTAAAGTGAGTGGTTTTGAAAGCATGTCAGGCAACTTGTTTGTGTTTCCCATCTTATACTTGATCATTAAATGAAATTGTTGTAAAAGACCCATCCACTTGTAATGTATGGGTTGTTGTAGCTTATCGAGGCTTGCGAATACTATAGTGGTTAGTGATCTATGTGGATTATCTTCTCCTTTCACATCAAGTAATGTTTCCACTTCTTCACAGCTTGCACTAGGACCTAGAGCGCCTTGTTGTAGGTAGGGTAGTTAAGAATTTCCCCATGAAATACTTCAAAATGGTAGCATACAAGCCTTCCCTCCTACATCAATACCACTCCCATAACATACCCACTCGCATCTATGTCCACTTTGAAGGGTTGTTACAAGTACAATAATGCAACGACTGGTGATTGATTAATCTTCTTTAACTCCTCAAAGGCCCTCTATTGACCCTTTCCCCACTAGAAACTTTTTCCACTTGTTGTTATGGCATGGAGTGATTATGCTACTACTAAAAATGAGGCTATGAATTTTCTTGAGTACCATGCTACCCCAATGAAACTCCCGACCTCATAAACAATAGTAGGCACTGGCCACTTCATGATGGGCTTCATATTGGCAAGATCTATCTTCAACTCTCCTTCACTTATCACAAACCTCCGATACACCAAACATTTCTATGCAAACTAACACCTCTTGATATTTTCTACCATTTGGTGCTTCTTTAATGTCTATAACACCTACGTCAAATATGAGATGTATTCCTCCTAGATAGCATTGCATACTAGTATATAATCCAAATATACAATAACAAATGAATCTATAAAAGGGTGTAATATATCATTTATTAACCTCATAAATGTAACTAGTTCATTGCATAGTCCAAATGGCATGGCTAACTAGTCATTCAAACCTTGCCTAGTTTGAAGGAAATCTTCCAAGTATCTTCTTCCCTAACATGAACATGGTGATATCTAGACTTTAAATCTATCTTGGTGAAGTATTTGTCTTGTTGTGACTGATCCAACAGATTATTTATCTTGGGCAAGTGATGCCAATTATTGAGTGTAATATCATTTAACGCCCTATAATTGATACACATCTACCAAGTCCCATACTTCTTTGACACAATGATGATGGGTGACCCACATGGTGAGGTACTTGGTCAAATGACACCCTATTCCAATAGTTTCTACGATTTCTTATTCAGCTCACTTGCTTCAATAACAAACTGCATGTACAACCTATTGTTTTGCAATGGCAAATCCAAGAAAAGTTGGATCTCATACTCTACTTCCCTCTAGGGAGGTAACCCTTTCAGCTCATGGAACACGTCCCAATATGTTTATAACAACTATTTTAGTTATTTTTTTTTGTTTCTTAGTACACCCTCCATGGATATCTTTTCTCTCACTAACTCTTCTACACATTGATTTTCTCTTGAAAATAGTAAAATATAATTATTTCTAAAACTGATTAGTTTCTTGGCTTGGTTGGTACTTACCAACAAAAAATGGACTTTCCCTTATGTGCATTGATGTGAAGGATTTTCCATTGTTGATTATGTGGTAATGGTTGGCTGTCTGCATGAATATTGCATCATGTGTGTACATATAGGGACTTTTGATCAACACTCCACATACATCAAGGGGAACTACATCTAGTTCTACCTCATCAATAAAACCATGACTGATAAAAAATATATATTTTTGCACTATTTTCTTGCCTTTATTTCCTCATCTTTATTTACATGTCCCAATGGATATGGGTTTGGATGATCACAAACTTCCAATCACAATTTTTTGACTAGCTCTACTATAATGAGATTTCCATAAGTCAATCAGAGTATTAATCTTTATCTTCTTGACCTACATCTTTATATGGAAGAGTCTAGTATTTTCATTCTCTTCATGTCACCAAAGGTTGCTCACATCCCCTTCCTTATTCACTCCTGTATATATGATTTTCTCATCCACGCCTGAGATGCTTTCTGTTGGGTTGTCTTGAAATATGGCAACAAGAATATTCCAATTTAATTTGTCCTTGAATTAAATTGTGAATTAAAATCGAATTTAGTCTTAACAACTACTTGGAAATAATTAATTAATTTATTTTAAATTAATTAGTTGGAGAAATTCAAGTTAGAAGTCTTTCTGAATTCATGCAAGAGTTATCCCTTAAATTAAGGGGATAAGATTGAGTTATATTTGAGTTGTAATTTGTTAACTCAGTTTACTGAGTTAAGTCCAGTTAAATTAGTTCCAAACCGTTTGAGGAACTAATAGTGAGCAAACAGTCAGTTGATGTATTAATGCACTCAATTGGAGCTACTCCAGTTAACTGAATATTCCCTCATCAGAAACTCATGCATGTCTATTCTGAGAAAGACCCAGTTGAGATTAATGTTCAAGAATAGTGTACTATTAGTTGCATGTGTTTCCTCGTGGAGAAAACTCATGCATGCAGTCAAGGATTCATTATTGAGGATTGCAAAGTTTTGAAGGCTTGTTTTTTCACTTGGTATCCACAAGGAAATAGGAGCTTGGAGGGCAAAAAGGAAGGCTAGAGAGATGCCAAGATTGCCTATGAGCATCTATGAGGATTGTACTAAGAGCTAAGGCTTTGTCTAATTCCTATGTATTTCTACCATGTATGATAATACAATAATGTGAGGTTTTTATCTAAGACTTTCCCCAAAGTATTTTCATGTGTAATATGCCATTGATTCTTCTTCTTTTCGCTATATTGTTCAACTCGATCTTTAAGATTTCACAAATTGAAAGTAGAAGTAGGTTATAGTATTATGCTTTGATTTATATTGCATTATCGGGTTAACCTTTCACTAGATTTTCTACATGGTATTAGAGTTGTGAACAGTATATTGAGAAGAGAATTCAAAGTTTGAAGTTCGAGGTTGCAGGTGCAAATCAAATTCATATCATACTTCAAGGTTGGACAATGGCGTTCTATCGCTTGAGACTCGAGTATGCCTTGGAAGGTAGCTTGAATTACATGGAATGGAAAAATAGAATGGAGGTTGTATTAGAAGACAATGGCTTGAAGGAATTCATTAATCAAGAAATCCCAAAGCCAGCTTCAACTAATGCACAAGAGTTGGCTAAGTGGAAGAAGTGTGTGGCGAAGGCGAGACAGATCATCCTTGAGGGAGCTCAAGACCATATTGTCTTAAGTCTCCATGGGAAGGATACTCCATTTTCAATGTGGAAGACATTGAAGGACCTCTGCCAGAATAGTAGCGACCGGAGGAAATTGGTGCTCAAGGATAAGCTTCAAAGAATCAAGATGGAGAAGGGTGATACTATTTCCACATATCTGAACAAGCTCACCACCTGCAGAGATGAGCTTGGCAGTGTGGGAATAACTACTACCGATGATGATATGGTGAGCCTCACTCTCCTTGGCCTTTAAAAGAGTTAGAATAGCTACAAGGACTCTGTGAATGGAAGGGAGAAACTGTTAGATTGCGAACGACTGTGGTCGGATCTTATGCAGGAGGAGATCAAGAGGAGCACACAAGATGGTTCTTCATCCAAGAATGATGATGAAGAAAATATGGCCTTAGCAAGTAAGGCAAGGAAAGGGAAGGGGAAGGCTTCCCATTTCAAATCGAATTATTCTCATGGAGGGAAGAAGGGTGACATGTCTAAAGTAAGATGCTTTATTTGTCACAAGATGGGACATTATGTGACTAATTTCCCATTGAAGAAGTCCAAGAAGGGATCCTCGAAAGGATTGGAGGGTGAGGCATTAACCTCTCCATTCGAAATGGACTTTACCCTCATCGCATGCATGGTGTCATCGATGATGGGTTATGTCTAGTATCTTGACAATAGAGCCTCATTACACATGACCGGTGATAAAAATTTATTCAGCACCTTGGAGGAGAAAGACCTCAAGATGCGCATAGAGATGGGTGACGATGAAAGGTATAGTGTTTCAGGAGTGGGCAGAGTTTCTTTTCAGAGGGAGCATGGAGATCTTCTCACCTTGACAATGTGATGTATGTGCCTGGACTGAAGAAGAACTTGGTATCAGTCGCGATGTTGGAGGACAAAGGCTATGATGTTGTCTTGAGTAAAGGAAAGGAATTTGTAAGACACATAGCCACGGGTCAGACCAAGAGGATAGGGATTCGGGTGAAGAATCTCTATAAACTAGAGGTAGATGATTGTAAAGCATTGAGAACGAAAGCAGAATTGGTGCAAAGCCAAGACATTGGTGAGTTGTGGCACAGGCGGTTGGGCCATTTGCATCATGGGGCTTTGAAGATAATGCAGCAGATATCTACAGGACTTCCTAAAGGTAAACTTGAGCAAGTTGACACATGCAAAGGTTGCACCTTGGGAAAGTACACCAAGTCTTCCTTTCATGATCGAGACAATCGAACATAGGCTACCTTAGAGCGAGTTCATACTGATTTGAGTGGACCATTCTCGACGGCATCCACAGCGAAGCAAAGGTATTATGAGATTTTCATTGATGACTATTCTCGTAAATGTTGGATCTATTTCATGCAGAAGAAGGACCAAACTTTCACAAAGTTTTGTGAGTTCAAAGCTTTGGTCGAGAAAGAGTCAGGGAAGAAGATCAAGGCCTTGAGAAGTGACAACTGTGGGGAATATGTCTCTCAAGAGTTTAAGGACTTCTATGCAGCAGAAGGAATTAAACGAGAGTTGACGGAACCTCATAGCCAATAGCAGAATGGGGTGGCTGAGAGGAAGAATAGAATTATTGTAGGGGAAGCATAGGCAATGTTGCATGACCAAGGCCTACCACTTAACTTGTGGGCTGAGGCATGCAACACAAAGGTCTATTTGTAGAATAGAAGCCCACATCGCATACTTGGGATGAAGACACTGGAGGAAGCTTTCTCTGGTAAGAGACCAGATGTGGGTCACTTTAGGATCTTTGGCTCTTCGGTATATTGCCATGTGATAAAGGATGCACGAAAGAAGCTTGAGCCGATAGTAGAGTTGGGGATATTGTGGGGTACACTGATACACCTCACAACTATCGAGCGTACTTTCCTACCAGTCGGAGGACAGTGGTTCGTAAAAATCTCAAGTTTGATGAGCAAAATGCCATGCAAGTTTCCCTTGAGAGGAAGCTCCAACTACAGGCTGTGGAGGAACTGTTAGTTCCTAAGGAGGGGGAGCCTCATACTGATGTGGAGTAGCCACATGCAGAGGTTCCAGGAGTGGAGACATCCACTCAAGCATAGTCTTCCAAATATGGATGGAAGTGCATAAGAGAAGCTTATAGATTGTTGGAGGATGCGAGAGATAATGTGGGAGCACCATCTTCTCAGCGTAGACAAAGGAGGTTACCTGAGAGGTATACTGGATACATGGCCCTTGCTGGGGAATGTGTTGAGACCGAGCCATCTTCCTTTGAGGAAGCAGTGTAGTAGCCGATTTGGGTTGATGCTATGGTGGAGGAGTATGACTCCATAGTTCGAAACAGTGTTTGGGACGTGGTTCCAAGACCAGAGAACAAGTCAGTTGTGAGTTCCCATAGGCTTTACAAGGTAAAGCAAGCTGCTGATGATAGTGTGGAGAAGCATAAGGCAAGATTTGTTTCTCATGGATTTTCACAAGTCGAGGGGATTGACTATGATGAGACTTTTGTTCCTATCGCAAGGTACTCATCTATAAGATCATGTTGCTGCAGTATATTTTGATAGAGGAGCAAGATGTTGACATTTTGACAAAGGCATTTTCAAAGTGTAAATTTGAGTTCCATAGAGACAGGATCAGGGTGGCAGATAATCCCTTTCTCATTGAGAGGGAGTGTTGAAATATGGCAACCAGAATATTCCAATTTAATTTGTCCTTGAATTAAATTGTGAATTAAAATCGAATTTAGTCTTAACAGCTACTTGGAAATAATTAATTAATTTATTTTAAATTAATTAGTTGGATAAATTCAAGTTAGAAGTCTTTCTGAAGTAATGCAAGGGTTATCCCTTAAATTAAGGAGATAAGATTGAGTTATATTTGAGTTGTAATTAGTTAACTTAGTTTATTGAGTAAATTCCAGTTAAATTAGTTCCAAACTATTTGAGGAGCTAATAGTGAGTTAGCAATCAGTTGATGCATTAATGCACTCAATTAGTGCTACTCCAGTTAACTGAAGATTCCCTTATCAGAAACTCATGCATGTCTATCCTAAGAAAGAACCAATTGAGATCAATGTTCAAGGATAGTGTACTATCAGTTTCATGTGTTTTTTCATGGAGAAAACTCATGCATGCAGTCAAGGATTTATCCTTGAGGATTGTGCAGTTTTGAAGGCTTGTTTTTTTCACTTGGTAATAGGCTAATCAGCCACAAGGAATAGTGCAAGGAAATAGGAGCTTGGAGGGCAGAGAGGAAGGCTGAAGAGAAGCCAAGATTTCCTGTGAGCATCTATGAGGATTGTACTGAGAGCTAGCTAGCTATGAGAGCGAAGGCTTTTTATAATTCCTATGCATTTCCACCATGTATGATAATACAATTATAGTGTGGGGTTTTTTTCTGAGACTTTCCCCAAAGTATTTTCATGTGTATTGTGCCATTTATTCTTCTTCTTCTGGTTATACTATTCAGCTCGATCTTTAAGCTTATGTACATTGATCGTAGAAGTAGGTTATAATATTTTTCATTGATTTATATTTCATTATCGGGTTAACTTATCACCATATTTTCCACACGTTGTGTTATATTCTTCCACAACTAGTCAACCTAGTTAACCTAGAGGTTAGAGGGGGGGTGAAGCCCCCCCTTCGTTGCGCTGATTGCACAGCAGGGGGGGCGGAATGCCCCCCCTATCCAGGGAGTTTGAGGGGGGCAGGTAGGCCCCCTCTACAAGGTTCGGCGCAGCACCCCAGGGAATTTTTTTTTGGACCCTATATTAGATGGGCAGACCTACCTATGGTTTTGTGCATGGTTTCCGCACATGGTTTTGGGTACGGTGGTTTTTGGTCCATGGTATTAGATGCTTCGGCATGTATAAATATGTATTGAAACATTGAAAGGAAAATAATGAAAAATCAATACGGTAGTCCTAGTTTTGGGATCCAGGGGAAAATCTCTCTGTATATGTGTTTTATGTGTTATGCTCTCGCATTGTTTATTTTCTGTGTTTTAGAATTCGTATGCAGGTAATTTTTGTACGAGGTTAAAACCTACACTTTCAACCTGGTTTCTCAAATCAATGGCCATGAGATTCTTCTTCTTTACATATTTCTTTATGTTCGTCAGGTTAAGCTTTAGATGCAACTTCTAACACTTTTCATTTGTATGACTATCAACGTTACATTGGTTGTAGTGGTTGTTAAGATCTTTGCACTAATTTGTTGTGGCTATTGTATTTTTGTATCTTTACCCCCTTTCTAGATATTTTTACCCTATTTAGAAGCAACATGGTGCTCCTTCTCTAGGTATTGTGCATGTATATAAGCCTCATCCACCGATCTAGGTTTAAACAACATCACTTCCTTCCACATATGGTTGTGTAGACCCCCTAGATACTTCAAGATTACATATGGGTTACTTGTGGGTATACCTAGCAATATGGCCATATTTCTAATTATGTGGTGTACTCTTATACATGCTTCCCCTGCTTCAGCCTGAAGTAATGCCATAAGATCCATTGGTCCTCTACATTCCTAAGAGGGTAAAATTGTAACTTTACAAGGCTTTTGAAATCCTTCCACTTAGTCATTAAAGGATCTCCCTACAGCCTCAAGTTCTTTGTGTGCTTTTTCCACCAGCTTATTGCATGGCCCTCTAATTTCAACCGAGCAAATGAAATATTATGTTCTTCATCTATATGATATACATTAAAATAAGCTTCTAAATGTTGCAACCAATTATTTAAATTCGAAGGATCAATCTCACCTTAATAGGGCTTGATGTCGACATTCGCTTCTATTTTGAATAGGAACTATGAATGGTTCATGGCACTTAAATTGGGTTAATCCTTTTTAGGTTCTTTCTCAAACTCCCTCTTTCGTTATTCCTAATTTCCTAATTTCCTAATTTCCCCTCTAATCCAACACCCACATTAGAAGCTCCATCTTCTTTGAATAACCCAAGATATTAGTCAGGGCTACCATGAGGATGCTCACATTACAATTTATATATGTGAATTGTGCTTCCATCTGCGCAAACTTCTCCATTGTATTATCTTGTGCGTTATTGTCATATTTGTTGGCTATGGATGGGGTTTTATGATTTTCATCTTAACAAATATTTATCCCATGCAATTCCCTAGAATATACCCAAAGAAATTCGCTATGATACCAATATGATTTGTGTATTTCCGTGGATATTCCATTGGAAAATTTATCACAATAGATCTACTAAAGTATATTAGAAAATTTGAAATCTACGATAAGGTTTATTTCTCATATTTCTAGATTTGTTAATTATTGATTATGGTGTTTGCATGAAAATTATAATTATCTAGAAAATAGAGAATGACAACATAAAATTCGCAAAACACAAATTAACACAAGATATAACTTGGGAAACCCTTTTGGGAGAAAACCCCACTGCAAGGTGAGGTCGCTTTGCTCTCTTTCTTTGAATATAAAATGGATACAAATAAAATAAGTGAGGCATGTGTGTGCCTCATTTGATACTACAATTTACAAATCCTCTCTGTTTTCTTTCTCCCTATGCATTCTCAATTAATCTGCTCATTTAAGGAACAAAATGCACTCAAATAGAATGGAATCCATTTTCCTCTTAGTTTCATGGTTCTAATAGTGTCTAATAGCCTACTATTTATTAAGTTTGACTCCTTCAGTTCTTAACTAGAGTTACAATATGGACTCTTCTAGAGTCTTCATCATGATCATGTGGATAACCCCTTTTCCATGAATAATGGGAGTTGACATGGCATCCTCCCCAATTATGGTGATTAAGACAGATAGGTAAACGTTTGAGTGGAATACCTTTTGCATGCAGACTCTTATTGGGCAATTCTTGCATTATTGGAAAGGTATATGTTTAGAATAAATTAAATTGGTGCACTTCTTAAGAAAAATGAAATTACCTCTAAAAAATGTGTTTGATGCCTCAAACTACCCTCAAAAGGTTTCAAATCCCAAGTTTCCAAATTGGATCTTGTCAGTAAAAATCATCTTGTGAGCTAATTCCTCCACTTTTTCGACTCTAAAAGCTTTAAGATGGATGAAAAATAATATAATGATTCAATCTAGATCATCTTTTCACTATTAAATATATTTATTTATTTTTATGTGTTCCTGTTTATTACAAAGAACAATCAAATATGTTCTCATCAATGCAATGGAGAAGGAAACAAATCAATGTAAATAATAAGGAAACGAATTTATTATCCCTAGTAACCTACACAAAACAATATTCGAGGCTACCAATATGTGTTCCAAGATTCTCTATTCTAAGGAAGAAGGGATATATGACTACACATTGAAATTCATTTGAAAGCAATAAATTGATGAGAAAACTAGCACCATGTGTTCTCCAATAAGCTCATTGCCCTAACATGAGAAGGATATAGATGGTCATACATTTCATAATATCCATTTAACATGGTATATCAATAGAAATAATTCTTCCATAGAGCCTCTAATCATATCTTTATTTCTATGTTAAACAAAGATCACACACCCCAAGATCCAATTCATCTATTAACTGCCTTAATTAATGAAAGAGGAACTGGTAATTCCATGGGTGAGACTATTTTTAAAGCCTATATTTACTCAATAATGGTCCAAGGATATATTAGTATAAATATTTTCATTCATATTGTTACTAAGGTAAACATTCATAGATTTGGTTTTCTTAAAGCTATGGTTGAAAGATTTATCAACTAGAGTTTGTAATTATAAATATTTTTAATGAAATAATGGGAATATGATTTTTCATAGTTGATTCAAGTTGTAAACAAGGGATTTACCAATTCTCCTAAGGAAAGGCTCATTTAGAAAGGCTACTTGTGAATGCACCTTAATATTTGTTGTGTGTTGCATATGTAGTTTATGGTGTGAATGTTTGTATTTTCTATAGCTAGATCATTTTTATTATCTTTGTTAATGTGATTTATCATTCACCAACATGTCATAAACCTATGATGCCTAGGGGTTATGTTTTGTGATTCAAAACACTATAGAACATTTTTATCTTCTAAAGATTAATATTCCTTTAAATTATTTCCATTTCATTGACCATTTATATTTTACTTTATTTTCAACAATGATATTTAATTCTAAAGGAGATATGGAGTTATATAGCATCATCAGGGAAGAAAGCACTAACAAATGGGGATTCCACTATAATAGGATGAATGAACTAAAGTTCTCAAGAGTTTCCTCTTAGAAAGTGGTCATCTTCTCTATATTCAATAGGTTATTTTTAAGAAGAAAACATGCATCATAATAGGGATAAATTAGGAGAAATTTTACCAATATCTTATCGCCAAAGTGTGGGTCCAATTGTAGAAAATCTGGTGTAGGTTAACCCGATAATGCAATATAAATCAAAGCAGCATATTATAACCTACTTCTACTATCAATTTGCGGAAGCTTAAAGATCGATTTGAACAATATAACCAGAAGAAGAAGAATCAATGCAAAATACACATAAAAATACTTTGGGAAAAGCCTCCGCTAAAAACCCCACTCTATTGTATTATCATACATGGTGGAAATACATAGGAATTATACAAAGCCTTAGCTCTCACAACTAGCCAGCTCTTAGTACAATCCTCACAGATGCTCACTGGAAATCTTGGCTTCTCTCCAGCCTTCCTCTCTGCCCTCCAAGATCCTATTTCCTTGCGCTATTCCTTGTGGATGATTCTCCTATTACCAAGTGGAAAAACTCTTCCAAAACTATGCAATCCTCAAGGATTAAATCCTTGACTGCATGCATGAGTTTTCTCCATGAGAAAACACATGAAATTGATAGTACATTGTCCTTGACTTTAATCTCAATTGGGTCTTTCTCATAATAGACATGCATGAGTTTCTGATGAGGAATCTTTAGTTTCTCTGGGTAACACTGTGAGTGCATGCCATGCCTCAACTGACTATTTAGTCACTATATTTCTTCTCAAGTATTTGGAACTAATTTAACTACTTAAGCTCAGTCAAATGAGTTACTATTACAACCAAATATACTCTTCTTTATCTCCTTATTTATGGGATAACTCTTGCATGGTACTTCAAAAAGACTCTTAACTTGAATTCCCATAATTAATTAAAATAAATTAATTTAAATATTTCCAAGTACTGTTAAGACTAAATTCGATTTAATTCACAATTTAATTAAGGCAGAATTAAATGGAATATTTTGTTCCATATTCAACACTCCCCTCAACGAAGGGATTATCTGCCACCTCGATCCTGTCTCTATGGAACTCGAATTTACACTTTGACAATGCCTTTGTCAAAATGTCAGCATCTTACTCCTCTGTCGAAATATACTGCAACAACATGATCCTCTCTGCTACATGTGAAAAGCCATGGGCAACAAATATTGCCTTATGCTTCTCCACACTACCATCAGCAACTTGCTTTACCTTGTAAATCCAACGGGAACTCACAACTGACTTGTTCTCCAGTCTCAAAACCACGTCCCAAACATTGTTACGAACTATGGAGTCATACTTCTCCACCGTAGCATCAACCCAAATCGGTTACTGCACTTCTTCCTCAAAGGAAGATGGCTCGGTCTCAACACATTCCTTAGCAAGGGCCATGTATGTAGTGTACCTCTTAGGTGACCTCTTCTGTCTGCGCTGAGAAGATGCTGCTCCCACATTCTCTCTCGCATCCTCCAATAATCTACCAACTTCTCTTGTACACTTCCGTCCATCTCTGGAAGACTCTGCTTGAGTGGATTTCTCCACTCTGAGAACCTATGCATGTGGGCGCTCTGCATCAGTCTGAGGCTCCTCCTCCTTAGGAACCAATAATTCCTCCATATCCTATAGTTGGAGCTCCCTCTCAAGGGAAATTATCATGGCCTTCTACTCATCAAACTTGAGATCTCTGTGAACCACTATCCTCCAACTGGTAGGTAAGTACACCCAATAGTTGTGAGGTGTATTAGTATACCCCACAAATATCCCCAACTTTCTTGTCGACTCAAGCTTCTTCAGTGCATCCTTTTTCACATGGAAATATGTTGATGAGCCAAAGATCCTGAAGTGACCCACACCTAGTCTCTTACGAGAGAAAGCTTCCTCTGGTGTCTTCATCCCAAGTATGCGATGCGGGCTTCTATTCTGCAAATAGACCGTTGTGTTGCATGCCTCAGCCCACAAGTGAAGTGGTAGGCCTTGGTCATGCATCTTTGCTCGTGCTGCCCCTACAATAGTTATGTTCTTCCTCTCAGCCACCCCATTTTGATGTGGGTTATGAGGTGTCGTCAACTCTTTTTTAATTCCTTCCACTACACAGAAGTCCTTAAACTCTTGAGAGACATATTCTCCACCATTGTTTCTTCTCAAGGACTTTATCTTCTTCCCTAACTCTTTCTCGACCAAAGCTTTGAACTCACAAAACTTTGTGAAATTTTGGTCCTTCTTCTACATGAAATAAATCTAGCATTTACGAGAATAGTCATCAACGAAAATCACATAATACATTTGCTTCATTGTGGATGCCGTCAAGAATGGTCCACACAAATCGGTATGAATGCGCTCTAAGATAACCTCTGCTTGATTGTCTCGATCATGAAAGGAAGACTTGGTGTACTTTCCAAAGGTACAACCTTTGCATGTGTCAACTTTCTCAAGTTTACCTTTGGGAAGTCCTGTAGATATCTATTGCATTATCTTCAAAGCCCTATGATGCAAATGGCCCAACCTCCTGTGCCACAACTCACCAATGTCTTGGCTTTGCACCAATTCTTCTTTCGTACTCAATGTTGCACAATCATCTACCTCTAGTTTATAGATATTCTTCACCCGAATCCCTATCCTCTTGGTCTGACCCATGGCTATGTGTCCTAGGAACACCTTTCCTTTACTGAAGAAAACATCCTAGCCTTTCTCCTCCAACATCGCGACCGATACTATTATACGGGAATAGTGTCCACATGAATGCTGCTATTCCCACTAAGATGGGTGGCTATCTTAGAAACAAACAATCAAATTCTACTATTGATTCCTTTTATGAAAATAGATGAGAGGAGAACCAAGAGGGCCAACCTGAGTCTTGCGCTCGATTTCATCTCCTTCTTGATAGAGTTTTGCCACTTCTTCTTTGTTTGCTCAGCTTCAAAAGGACCTGTAGAATCACAACAACATACTAATATGCAAGAAACAAGGATCTAAATTCATAAATAATGCAGGATCAGATGTGCATTAACC